>JAEUWR010000340.1:0-20957 GCA_018524895.1 Podaxis sp. C-F-101400 | reverse complement strand
GATTTGCAGAGAATGTGATGATAACTAAGATTGAATACTAACAACTACAAGGATGAAAGTAACTATGAGGACAGAAGTTACCCTCTGCACCAAAGGCACAGGTCTCACCCTAGTATTATTCACTATGCTAGTGAGTTGGCCCAAGACCCTTCAAGTACCACTAGTCCTACAGTGGTGGTGGTTCACAGAAAAGAGTTCCTAATACCAGATGCTTGCTAATAACCAGGCATAAGATTAGGAGAGGTCAACCTTGGTCACATGTTACAGCCTTACTTCTTATCAGTATCTAGATGTCATTGTGATATGTTACAACAAGGTCAAGGAACATAATAGTTCCACCTCCCACTAAATGTAATAAATACTATCATTAATGTTGTTCCAAAGCAGCATCTAAGGCAAATGTTTTAGATTAAGAATACAACAAAGGAAAAGAACAATCAACTACAACTTTAAAGAACACAGTGTAGTATCATGTGAATTGTTTCTTTGACAAGTCTCAGGGGAATCCTATTTCCCCTACATTCACACTCCTCCACAAAAGCAAGCTCTGAAGCCACATCTCAGAATGTAGAGGTAGGGGAAATAAGATTCCCCCCAAGACTCATCAAAGAAACTAACCAAATATACTCCTCCCCAAAAGCAAGCTTTCAAACCATGTCTCAGAATTTAGTTGGTTTCTTTGACAAGCCTTGAGGGAATTCCATTTCCCCTATGCTCTGAGATGTGGCTTGAAAGCTTGCTTTTGAGGAGGAGTGTATTTGGATGGAGGGGAAATTGAAGACTGAGGTTAATGTAATAATGGTCTGAGAGCCTCCTCACCACTTATATGTCATAGCACTACTTCATTGAAGAACCTGATTTACCCAACTCACCATGTATATGTAGTATTAATACCTTGTATTCTTGGGGCCTTCTAACACTTGCATTTGGCTGTAGCAGTGCTCCACAACCCTTCCCTCCTCTCAATCATTTAGTAGTATAGTAGTACTCAACCTATGTGTTAAAATACCAATCATAATAGTTCCATCCACAAACTTATGTGATTTCCTAGTCATTTGATTGGGCATCACAGTGAATTTCTGGGTGGAATAATTTATTGGTACAATTTATTCATGTTAGTAACACAGTGATAACTCATATCTCTCACAAATACTCAGTCAGACTTCTCCACATCTCCACACACCACTTCAAAGCAATATATTGTACATAAATGCTGTCTAACTTAGGGGTGTAATAATTTATATGAATAACATTAGTGCCAACTTACCTATAGCAGTGTGGAAATACCAGGTTGACAGCAGACTACCCATGTGATTGAGAACAACCTCCCTTGAAGTTTCCCCCACTTATATGTCTCTTGGTGGGAATGGTATGGTTTCTTCCCAACTACTATGTCATGGTAGTTATATTGCAGTTATATTACAGTTGTATCATACCTGTACTGTAGCTATATTCTGCATTTTACTGACAATCCATTTGCTCAACCCCAAAGACATTCCACCCCCAGGTTCAATGTGGTACATGTCACAATGATGCATGCCAAAAATCAGGTACAAGTGAGTTGGGCTTTGCTACAAGATTTAAAATAGCTCACATGCTGGCCATTATTACCAGTTTGTGGGTCCTTTCATCAGTCATTTGGTTGTTGCATCCTGTATTGGACAAACTCAGTCACTTCCCCTGGAGTATTACACTGTATCTTGCATGAAGAACTACTGCTGCTGATCTCAACTTTCATCTTCAGATGACTAAGTGGCAGGTAGAGGATGTATGGATGTGTTATATTAGTGGTCAGAAACATCAGTTGACTAGAATTCTCTAGGATGGAGGATGTATGGACACATTAGCAAGTGAAGACATTAATTGACTAAAATCTGCTATGGTGTGAAATGCTGGAAAAGTTCAGCCTGGCTGAACCAAAATATTCAATATCTGTGAACCAACAAAGTGAGTCAACACAGCTATTTCACAAGGGAATTGTTACTGACAGATTTCTCAGTCTTCTATAACAATCAGATCCACAGGGCTATTGCCTGTTCCCTTCCTTGATGTGATACTGCCAATGCTCCTCTTTCCCTCCATTTTCTAGACCTTGTGCCCATAAATGCAGATATTATAATTGAACTGTATGTTGGAGACTTTGGAGGCAGGCCTGTTGATGACTATCTAGGAGTCAGATCACTTGCATTTGTTAGGATTAGAGTCTTTGATTGTCTGGACTGCCTTCTCAGCAAACTCAACAGGAACCAGGGATAGACAGGAGGACTGAGATAGGGGAGGAGGGGAAGAAGGTGGTAAAGGGCTGCTAGAGCATGTCCCTGGTGGGCTACAAAGGAATTCCTTAACTGCTATCCATAGCTTGCTGATTAAATCATCTAGGCCTGGACAATCCAAGTCTTCAAGATCCACATGTTTAACAATTAAGAATGGGTTGGTGGCAGCTGGGTAGGGCCAGTATGTAGATGCAGGGATATCAATGAACTTGGTGGTCAAACTGTTGTAGACCTTGAAGGGAACTTCAAGGAATTGTGTCTGTTGCAAAAAATTGTCATCATTGAGTAGTGAAAAGAATCTCTTGTTTACAGGGATCTGAAAAACCTTTGCTGGCTGTCCAGCCTGATTTTGGTGAGCCTGCAGTTATTCTTTACATCAAGCCCTAACAACATACTGTTTCATAGCAAGTGACATGTATGAGAGCTGGCTTGTCATTGGAGGAAGTCACATGCAACATACTGGAAGATTCTTCATATAGAATAGACTCATGTCAAGATGGGTGGGATGCTTGGGTTGGCAGGTTCCCAGACCATGAACTGGTGGGTCTTAAATGCTCTTCTGAGCCTTGCTCCTATCCCTGACTAATTGTCTTAATGATATTGCAAGTCTCATTCAAGTAATTTCTTTTTCTGTCTAATGCCCCCCTACCTGCATGCACTACACCAATGTTTCCCCACCCTGAAAGTTATTTATTTAATCACTGATAACTGTAGCTATGATCTCCTGCCAGTGACCACAAAATACTGGCTTACTTTATGAATCATGGACAATTTTGGTCAGTAGGAAGCAAATTCATCAGCACTTTTCTAATTTGCCTTGTCCAGAAACATCTTACCCAAATACTACCAGAGATCCTTCAGTAGGAGAATGAAACCAAGATCTTGGATCTCCAGACTAAGGCTGCCAGTCCTCCACCCCAAAGATCAGTCTGCCCCACCCATGAATTACATCCTTGGCTGATATCTATAAGCTTAGATGATCCATTCTTGATGAATACTGGGAAATGGTTCAATTACATAAGTCATTTATGTGGTTTGGTGATTTTCTGATATTCCCTTCAGTGTAAACCTGGTGGCTGCTATTACTCTTCTGAACCTGCTGTCAAAGCTACCAATCTTGCTGAGTCTAACCAGACTCTTCTTGCAAAACATGAGTCACTTAGGCAAAGTGTGCATAAGGTCCATCCTGTTGACAATCAATGAGAGACTTCATCTCATTCCAATACCCTTCAAGTCATACCAGCATTACCATCACCCCTGAAAGTTCTTGAAATCTGGACTAAGGTAAGTTTGTTTGCATTTTCACAATCTGGTTTGTTTTTAATTTTATCCCCTTAGGACCCTGAACCACTGTCCTTCATAATCAGAGTGAACCTCTTTGTCTTGCCAATTATAAGTTAGTTCTTGCTTGCCATGGAATTGAATATAATGTGCTATGGGAGTGTTTCTATTTTACTGTCAGAGTTTGGGTTGATGTTGGCTGGTATGAGGGGATCTTTTGTAATAATTCACCTGACATATGGATCTGATACAGGGGGTTGTTGAATTTGGAAGGTTCTAGATGAATTAGATACCAGATTATTGTTATTGCTATGACTAAATTGAACAGGCCTATACCACTGGGTATCTACTCAGATAGTGAGTGTTTACCTTGCAGTTAAATGTGGGAGACCAACACAATACTTATGTTCCCAAAGATCTCAATACTGTTCCCAAGTGATCTGCAGTTTTGACTTCTGTGGTGAATGATGGACAAACATCCCCTGGTGAGTTGTAAAGATGTTCTAGTCTCTGCTTCAGGTGTTTGGTATGTTTGCCCTAGGGTCTTGCCACAACAGAGCACAGTTTGGATGTGGTGGAGGGACTTAGCAAGAATGCCTTTTCTCATTTGTCCCTCTCACTCTCCTATGCTCTTGATCTATGGGTAGAAAGTTACTCTCTAGCCACCTACCTCTCTCTGTCAAAGAAGTTGACATCCTCAGGATCTTGGCTGACAAGTGCAGTCAGGTCCATGTTGACATCAAGGTGAAAAGGAGCAAGTACAAATCCCTGTTACATTGGGTTGATGTTGTAGCCATTCCACTTTTTAATGCCTTGTTTCATCAGGCTAACAGCCACAAGGCCCAGGTAAGTACAATCTTGTATTTTGGTATTTGACCTCAGCTCAACCTGCTAGAGCAAATTTATCTCTGGTACAGAAACTATTGCCCACCCAGAATGCCCACCTCTACACCAGAGCCAAAGCCTTTAATGTCCACACTGACTCAATTAATCAATATGCCCTCATCTTGACTTCTCAGTGTCAGGGAAATTGTTGCCAAACACTACAATAATGAGATTCAGGCAGCAGTGAAGCAGACTGTGGGCAATTCCTCACCCTCAGGAAGCTTCCTAGCTAAATGGAACAAGGTTCTCTCTGCAAGGGTTTCCTCCCTGTCTATGGAGGAATATGAGACATATCAGGCATTGGTTGATGCTGAAGCCACAAGGTGAAATAACCCCCCCCCTACAAAGGATGAAATATTTGTGTAAATAATATCCCCTTACCCCACCAGAGTTGTTCTGATAATGTTCTCTAGGTCACAGGGTGTACTAGGTCAAAAATCTCTGAATCAATCTAGAAGTTACTTGGCTGGGAGCAAAACCAATATAGTGAGGCTATATATTTCTTGTGTGTTATATATCATGACAAAAACAATGAAATTCAAGAAGACAAGTATATCAACATCTATAAACCCTTCCTTGCCCATTATGAGATGCACATGAGTGGAGAACTGGCCATGATTGGAGGGCAAGTTCTTTCAAGTCAGTTTTTTGTTTATATCAATGTATCTTATGAACTTACACAGTTGATTTTAGAACATGCAGTAGGGTCTTTACCCAAAGACACCTTCATTGAATGTCATGAGGATGGCACACAAATACTTGCACTGTCCAACCCCAAAATGCTCTCATTAAGTGAGTTGCATCACATGGTGAAAATCTTCATTGAAGAATTATGGGGTATGTACAAAATTCTCACCTTCATGCATAGGCTAATTCTATGTGGCAGTCAAGAGTGATGTTGATTGTACACCAGCTATAGTTCCTTGGGAACTGTTAGAGAAATTCAAACCATCAATGTCTCCCTTGCAAGATGTATTAATGCTCTCATCATCTTCTAGCCTGAACCCAGTAACAATGGACTTGGAAGATCTCATGAAGTTCACAAAAATGCTTTCACAGCTGAATCACAGCCTAGTTTTCAAGAAATTGGTGCCTGCAAGGTGTGTACCCTACTCCTCATGTGTTGACTGGTACTCAATGTTTGACTTTGCCTTTTGATAGTAATTAGGGTTTGCACTCTGAATCTCTGTCTGTCCAAGCTTCCATAGCTTCAGAATGCTAGGTTCAGATTCCCCCACCATCTTGTGAGTCCATACACCTCTGCAGTCACTGTCTCATGAGTCCTATACACCTCCACAATTGCCACCTCATGAGTCCTATACACTTCTACAATTACCACCTCATGAGTCCAATACACCTCTACAATTGCCACTTCATGAGTCCAGTACACCTCTGCAACCACTACCTCATGGATCCTCCCCACTGCTACTATCACATGACTTGCATATGTCTCACCATTCCACCCTGGACTCCACTCATCAGGCAAGTTCAAGTCCACCCCCTGCATTGGTGTTAATATGCCCATCCCTTAATTTGCCACAGAATATTCTGCTACAGCCCCCACCTGACATTACTTCAACAGACCTTCTGTCTGTTCCCCATGCCTCTACTGAGGGTTCAGTACACTCCCAACCAGCTCTTCCTGACAGCACACATTACACTGATCCCCATAAGCCTGAGGTGCAACTGGTGAGGACCAAGAGATCTTGTAGAGGGGCAACAGTAGCTCCTGCTCAGCCTGTTTGCTCATCTTCATGGATTATGAAACCTCCAACCAAGATCATGCCCATGGCTCACAAAACTCAAGAACCAGTGAAAAGGTGAGTACAGATTCAGCTTTGTTAATGCATTCAGCAGATATCTAAAATCTTAATTGAGAACATGTGTCAGTGAGTGCTATGTTTGGGAGCCCATTGATGACTCTGAGCCTTTACCCAGCAGCACTGTTCCAAATAAGCATACACTCCCCTAACCACCTGCTCCAAAGCAGCAGTCATGTAAGAAGCTCTGTAGACAATAATTTCCCACTACTTTAATTTTTTTTGAGCTCTTAATTTCATAGATTGGTCCTTTTGTGCCTTGACTCCTTGTCATCCACTGACAATTTTAGCTGATTTAATCTTGATTATTCAGTTTAATCTAACCTATTTCTTTAGATTTTATTTACCAAGATTGGATTTAAGCTTGATTACTCTTTTTAATCCATTCCATTTCTTATAATTTATCAACCAAGATTGAATTTAATCCTATTCTTAGATTGGATTATTTGAGTTTAATCTGATTTGAGTGAGATTATGTTAATAGTCCAATGTTATCAGCCTTGACATTATCAAGAGATAAATGTCAGTTAATCCCAAGGATTCTGGATTATTCCAGGTTATCATGGATCATCATGGACTATCTTGGATTGTGATGATAATCCTATTTGGATTGCATAATCATTATGCATGGCTATAGCCATGGATGGATTAATCCCATGAACTGCTACTGATGAGCACCAGTAGAATTCTACTGATAGTCACTGATGGTCATGCCTAGGAATGAGTAAAATTCTACTGGAGGTCATGCCTAGGCACTAGTAGAATTCTACTGATGGTTATGGATGGGCCTATCTGAGTGTCAGTAGAATCCTACTATTAGTCAGACTTAAGCATCAGTAGAAATCTACCAGTGATCAACCTCTGTCTACTGGTAGACATATTCTGAGAACTGGTGGGAGCCAGTGGGATTCTATTGGCAACCATACTTTGAGAGTTAGTAGAATTTTACTGGTAATCAATGGGATGTATGTACTTAGTACAGCCTGTAGTATGTGCTTCATACAGCAGGCTGTATGTCCTATAAACCATATGCATCAGTCCCCTGCCCCCTTGTGCTCCCTCTTGCTCTGCTTGTCACATCCAATGTCACACCAGCCAAAGATGCTGAACCCAATAGTCTGCTGGTTGAGTGAGACTAAGGGACCCAAAGTAAGTTATGTTTACATTGGTCAATTCATACTCTGATGCAGCATCCTCAGGCAGGCATAACAAGGATCTGAATTCATATTTCTTGCTACAGATCAAGTTAGAACATGGAAAAAGTTGGAAATTATAGGTAAGATATGCAGGAATACACAGGGAAAGTCTGAATCCAAAGTTAGAATAGGAAGGGGGAGAGCACAAAGCAGGGGGAAGCACAAAGGTGGGGTGAAGCACTCTATATTCAGACTTGCCTCATAGCTAGCTCCATCTTTCCTCACTCTCTTCTCCTTCTCCATTCTCATATTTCCTCTCTTCTTTTCTCTTTCTTTTGATTTTGTTACTTGGGACTGCTATTGCACAACCATATGTATTAGCTAGTCTAGTGCAATAAACTCTGAATTTTTTTTAAAAAAAAACCTAGACTTTCTTGTCTTTCAATAACTGAGTGTCAATAGCAATGCCTACCCTCAGCAGTTCTTCTGAAAGTCTTTCTCCATCTGTGTGCAAGGTACATGTTCCCAACAGGTATAGCTCTATCAAGCATAACCACTTCTTTATCACAAGTGTGATCCTTCACTTGTTGAAGTCTCTACTAGCATCAAAGCACTGTTATAGAGTTTCCTCTAGGTTGTGGGACTCAACCCTCAGCTAATCTGCACTAGCTGGCAATGCATGTCTACCCTCTTTCTAGCAATAAGCTTCAGAAAGTAAGGACCCAAAGCTATCCACTAGCTGCATAAGTAGGGCCCCTTTCAGCAATCAATGCTGAGCAGCTGAGACAAGGTAATGACTCTATGCTATAGAGAAGGATTGTTTCTACTTAATGTTATAGTGAGGCTACTTCAGTTTATAAAGAGGCCCAGTACATATCTGTAGATCATACCAAGGAAGACTTCTCATGTACTAACAGATTGTAAAGCTTCTGGCTTTACAGTTGGAAGACCTCATGCTTACACCAAATAGTTCAAACCCATATATTGGGAGACTATGTGGCACAAGCAAAGGTCAGTCATCACAGACAACCAGAGTGCCCTAAATACATGATAGGTACAAATAATTGATGGGGTGATGGACAAATAATAGATGAAGGAAATATAATAATATGGATTAAAATATGGGTTATTTGATTTTCAGATTAAATGTAAGGGTACACCCTTACATACCCCCCCTCCAGACCATTACATGGTCTAAGATGTGGACAAGGAGAGGATTAATAAATAGTGGATTAGAGTAGGATATAGGGCCAAGATGGCTAGGCCACTCAGCATTAGGTATAGGGTATATGGCTGAGATGACTAGGTTGCTTGGATCCATGTTATAGGTGATGAGGCCAATGGGATGATGTCCCTCAGCCAGATAGGGTTTAGGTCAAGTCATGAAATTTGACTGTGATAGGGGCTAGGCTGTGAGGCCTAGCTGGAAGAATGGGTTGACTCAAGTCATGAGACTTGACATAGATAATTAAATGGTGGAGTGACTAGGTTGCTCTCTTGACAATGATAAGGATTAAGCAGGGGGTAATGCACTCCCCCCTGCCTTGGGTGTAGAACTATTTGACAACACAATATTGTCATCAGAGGTGTTGGCAAGTGGTGACTTGTCCTTGGGATGACTGTGGAGGGACAATCAACCTCCATTGGATGGGATTCAGTAAAGGGGTGGTCCTCTACCTGGGTTTCCCTGGCTGCAATGGACAAAGTCAGTCTGCTGGGTCTGGCAGCTGCAGGGGTGGCTGGGGTCCTGAGCACATGTGGTGGGTACTCCCACTTGCTTAGAAGGCAGAAGTGAGTGGGGCCTCCAGCTTTCAACCAGCCAGGGTTGTCCTGCCTTTCCTTCCCTGAGCAAAGGAACTCTTGTTGCTCAAAGAAATATGACTGGAGAAGGTCATTTTCATTGGAATAGAACCACCTGTCCCAATCCCTGATGGCAGGTGGTGGTCCAAATTGGTTGAGACAATGAATGTATTTGTTGTCCCAGTCATGGAACATGGACTGGTGACTAGGTTCACCAGTGTATGATTGATCCAAGTAATGGATCCCAAAAAGGTAGGCATAGTTGACCCAGGACAGGTTGACTCTGTTGTGGATAAGGACCTTGGCAATGGTGTTGAGGTTCATGTTAGGCACTTGACTGTCATTGATGTCAAGTGATTGGAAGTAGCAGATCAGTCCCAGTTGTGGGATGAAAAGGCAGTCTGGATGTCAAGTGTTCCAATGCTCAATATATTCTTGGTAAAGTCACAGTGATGTGACTAGAACTGCAAATAGCTGGGTGAATCTCACCTGGCCAGTGTGATTGGGGCCATGTTTGGGCAGGCCAAAGAAGTGAGCCAAGCCATACCCAAAGGTAGTGCAATGATGAACGAGCTGTCTATGCTCAAACAGGATACTGTTGACAGGGTTGTTGGACCCCAGGCAGCTATGGGTAAGGAGGTACTGACCAAGATGGTCGATGTTGAAGAGGCCAGTTCCCATGGGCTGAGTAAAGCCCATGCCCTGGGTCCAGTTTTTGGGGTTTGAGATGTGAGCTCATTCATATGCTTGTGATAGTTGATGTTCTTCCTTCACCTCTGTAGTTATCCTGGATGGGTGATTGTCTGGGCAAAATCCACTATGGCACAACAGGAAGATCATTGTGTCATCATGGTGCTCCTCCTCTGTGCACTGAGCTATCTTGTATAGCTCAGTCAGGAGATGGTGCACCTCAACCTGATACTTAGCTTTGGCATAATGATTATTGAGAAGCTTGATCAGCTTCTCTACTTCATGGGGAGTCCTAGGCAGTCTGCATCAGGCTGCCTTGTATACTGGGTGGTTGGTCAGGATTTCAAACTCCCAGCCCTGGAATTCTGTCATTGCAGTGAGGGTAGCAGTGGCTCCAGCAAACACAGTATTGGTCTGTTGTGAGTAATGAACTTGCTGTGATAGCATGTTCTGCATGTTGTTGTCACATCCATGACTGTGGACTTGGCTGTGCTGCCATAGTCCCCACATGGATGGAATAATGCCATTACAACCTGGTAGGTCATGGATGATTGGTTGAGATGTCAACCTAGAGGTTGACAATTGAGGGGCCTTCTTCTTACCCTTCTTGGGTCTGAAGTCTTCAGCTGCATCTTCCTCCTCACTGGAGGACATTGGGGTCACATCCTTGGGTGTGAAGTAATCAGGGACAACTCAAGGAGCATCCTTGAGTTTGGTGGGGAGATGGACCAGAATGAGTGGTCTGTAGTTGCATGTGGGAGAGGTAGGACCTGGAATCCCAGGTCCCAACAGTAGTTCTTCAATACACAATGACTGCTCTGAAGCAGTCATTGGTGGGAGCAGGGTGTCATCCATTGGGACATCATCATAGATGAGTGCAACATCTGGTTCTAGGGCAACCAACTCATCAGTCATCCTGATGGGTGAGTCCTGTCACCTTTGCTTGGATGACTTCTTGGAGGATGTTGGTTCTTGACAAGTGCTAGATGCACTAGCCTTGGAAGAGGTTGCAGTCAGGTGAGTGCTCCCAGCACTCACCTTCTTGGATGTAGGAGGTAGCTTGGTTTGCATACTTGCCTTTGAAGATGAAGATGATGAGTGAGCACTGCCAGTACTTGCTTTGGAAGAAGATATAGAGGATGTGTGAGTCATTGGGGTACTCACAGCTAAAGCATATGATTTCAGTCAAGCTGATGAGCTTGACACAGGTTGTTGTTGCTGTTGTAGTGGAGTCATGGTGGCTCCACTGGAAGGTGTTAGAGAACTGGATAGGGTCCTCTTTTTGACACATGGATCATAGCCTCAAGCTCATACCCTCTCAATTGCTGTACAGCAAAGAGTGTATTGTTGAGGTGGCAGAGGTGTCCTTTGAGGATGCTGATGTACATGTTTTTGTTTTATATGATCTCAATGAGCTTGTTGAGAACTTGATTGATTGACTCATCAAACAGGTCAATCATGTCAATGAGGTGGTCATTTAGCCTGACCTCACATAATTGAGATATGAGGCCTGAGTTCTGTTCCTCATATTGTTGGTGGAGTAAGTCTTGCTCTGATGTGCATTGTTTGCCTTTGGCTCTCAACAGCCCAGATGTTGTTGAGGGCATGGGGTGGAGTAGTTGCTGAGTGTATTCACTCAGCATGGTTGGATAGTGGTGGTGATGGGCCAACTGGAGTGCAGTTGGCAGCAGCAGTGGCAATGCATGATAAGGATGGTAGGGTATTGTTGTCAGGTGAGGGAGTGTCAGTGGTAGAGGAGGGTAGTATGCAGGGTTCAGGTAACCCTGCAGATAGGGATTGAATAGTGGGTGGCCAAATTGTTGATTTGGCTACTGCTTGAATTGTGGATGTTGAGATGTCAATGTTGGTATCATCAACAGCAGGGCATGATGAGGGTCTTGGTGCCCTTGCTGATGCTCAGGCTGACTCATAAATGTTGGGGTGGGGTCTGAAGTCATGTCCATTGACCCCCTCCCCCTCCCAGGACCTGTCCAGGGTCCTTGGAAAGTGAGTGGTGCAGAGCTGCTTGTGCTGCTCTGCTGAGGCAGGGAGATTGGTGGTTGTTGTGGTTGTTGTGGATGCTGGGGGTTCATGGTAGTAGTTGTAGAAAGAGAAGAGGTGACCTTTGCAAGTTGCCATTGGTAATATATTGTAAGGTTCTCAGGGTTGAAGTTAATCTCTTCAACCTGATTTGTGCCTACCATTTCTGGTAGGCTGTGATCAGGGTTGAAGTTGCTGAACCTTTGACACTCCTTACAGCTCCAGGTACCTATCCAATGCCATGAGTTCTTTGCCATGTTGTATTGGTTCCCAAGTGGTGTCTCCCAGACTCCACTGAACCTGAAATTCAATCTTGCCATTGTCAGTAAACTGATAGCCTATGATCTCATTGATGAACCATTCATGTTTGTTGTCAAACCCAAAGTCATATGGCTTGGGCTGCAATCACTCTGGGAATAAGGTGTCATCTGAGGCATGATATGGCCTCAGAAGGTTTACATGAAACACCAGATGGATTTTCTGGCATAATAATGCTGGAGGCAGTTCCAACTTGTAATTGGAAGTCTCTGGCTTCAATTCTAGGACTTTGTAAGGTCCTATAAACTTTGGACAGAGCTTTCAAGCTCTGTCTTTTGGTAACAAGAGATTCTGTATAGAAAGGTAGACTAAGTCTCCTTTCTTGATGTGAGGTTCTGGCCCTTATTTTTTGTTGGCATTGTGGGTTTGGAAAACCCACAATTCTATTATTGCATCATGTGCTGCTGCTAAGTTTAGCAGTGCTGCTTCTGCAAAGGTTTTTATCCCTTTGTGGACAGTTTCAGTGTTGTGGCCATCCCAGATCATGGATGGCATATATCTGTAATTCAACTTGAATAGGGCATATTTTGTAGTAGCTGAGATGCTCAAATTGATTGCAAACTTGGTTAATAGTGCTTTGTTGACCCAATTAGTTTGGTCATAGCATACCATTGCATGGGAGATCTGACTGATATTGCAATTCATTCACTTGGTCTGGCCATCTGTTTGAGGATGAAAAGAAGTTGACATTAGGAGCTTGGCTCCTAATATCTTGTGAAGTTCTCTCTACCAGGTAGATGTGAATTTTGAGTCTCAATCACTCACACTCAAGCTCAGTAGTCTGTGTAAACATATGATATCTCATATGTAAACCCATGACAGCACTGACACTATCATTTTTGTGTGCACTAGTATTAAGTGCACCATACTTGTCATTTGGCACATAACTACCCAGAGGTAGTTAAAGCCTCTGGACTCTGGGAATGGGCCAATGAAGTCCATCCCAATTGAGTCCCAGGATTTGGTAGGAACTGGTAGAGAGTGTAACTCTCCACTGGGTTTTGTGTTTGATGTCTTGGTTTGAGCACACATTTTGCAAGTTCTGCAGAACTTGTGACAATCTTTTACCAATGAGGGCCACCAGTACCATCTGCAGACATACTCTGCTGTTTGCTGGTTGCCTAGGTGTCCCATAATTTTGTGGGCCTTTGTCAATACCTGGGTTATGAGTTGTCTGTCATTTAGAATACATATGACTTGGTCTCCTAGGGGAGTTTTCTTCATGATCACTCCTCAGTTATCTATAGAGAAGTCTCTATACTTCTCTGGGGATTGTTTGACTACACTCATTAGTGAGTCTGAGCTGTAGCCAGTGATGACTTTGTCAATAAAGTCATCTCCAATGGTGAAACTGGCAGTGTTGCCAGTTGCAGAGAGTGATTCACCAAGAGTTATTTCCTTGATTTTGTGTTTTTGAGTTGAGCATTTCACTCAGCCAACATCTGGTTCTACAGCATGGAGGGTGGCTGCCTCTTGAAGCTCTTGAGCTTCAATATCTTGTTGTTCACACTTTTCTTGAAGTCTGGCACTTTGCCTAACTCCTTCATCATTCATGGCTGCCAGTCAGTCTTGCAGAATTTGTATTTCTGCTCATCTTGGTGCTGGCAAGTCATCTCCTTCAGGGTTGATATGAAAGTTGGCCTGTATGTACTCCCTGATGGGGTGCTCTTCCCCAGGTCAATCACTCTCATAGTATCACAAGAGGCAATCAGCAATTTTGTTGTGTTCTCCTTTAACATAGGTTATGTCAAAGTCAAACCTTGACATGTAGTCAAGCCATCACTGTTGTTGACTTGACAATTTCAATTGAGTTTTGAAAAACTCAAGTGCTTTATGGTCAGTAATAATGTGGATTCAGTAACCCACCAGCTTATCCTCCCACTTCAGTAGTGCTTCAAGGATAGCCAACATCTCAAGTTCATGCACAGTGTAGTTCTGCTGTGCTGCAGAGAACTTTTTGGACATGAATCCTGCTGGGTGACAGTCCACCCAGTTGGGGCCTTGTCCATGCATGGCAACAACACCAGTTTTTGAAGCATCACAGATAACCCATATGGGTTCTCTGTTCTTCAGGTCTATCAGTTGGATCATGGGCATTTTGCAACAGATGCATTTGATCATATTGAAACACCTATGATGTAATGGTTGCCAGTGGAATGGGGTTCTGTTCTGCATTATGGCTATTAATGGGCCAGTATATGCAGTTACATCTGGCAGAAAGTTAGACACATAGTGGGGGCTATACTGGGGAAGTAGCTAAGGCTGCTCCCCTTAATGCAGCTGCATGAGCTGCAGGCAATTGTGACAATGGTCATTGTGGGTGCAATGCTCCCTACCTAATGTTGTCATCATTAAGGGCCTCCTCATCTACAGGGGTTGTTCCTATGAATTGGATGCCTTGATCTGGAATCTTCGACCTTCCATACAGTCAAAGATCTTTGTTCTGCATTCATTGGAGTGCCACTTGATCACTCCAGTATTCAGCTCATCCTATACTGGGTTTAGATGGCCCAGGGTCAGGGTTCTTTTCCTTCTCAATTCCACTCAAATTGAGATCAATTTTAACAGAGTGTTCTTCCAAACTCTGTATAGGTTTCAGTTGGGTGATAGAGGCATTGGGAATCACTCTATTGAGGGCAGTCAGTACCTGTGTCTGACTTTCCAGATGATGAGAATATTCATCATCATTTTTGCCAGCCTTTCAGGGGGCAAATAGCTCATCTAAGGCCTGTTGGATCAAGTATGTTGTAATACTCAACTCAGATGGGGTTGGTTTGGCAGGGGATAATGTTCCTCTGATCAGTATTTTACCCTTGTCAAGGGTGTCACCCTGCATCCTTATTGGGGATGTATCAGATGGAGATTCTGTCTGTGATAGGGGGTTGTACAGGTGTTTATCACCTGTGTCACCTAGTTGCTTCCTTGATCAAGCAGTGGGCATTGCTTGATATATTTCATTCATGGGGGTTTCAGGTCATTCCCCTTTATGTTGCTTCATTGCCTTATACAGTGAAGCAAGTCATTTAATTGTTTTACATAGGAGGTTCTTGTACATCTCTGATGTAGGGTCTATTGGTATATCTATCAAGCTCTTAAACAGCTTGATGGTATATTCTTCTGTATGGAATTACAGTTCTGCTCTTCTCACAGGGCTTTCAAAGTGATTCATGTCAAATATGAAGGAGATTCTTTCTTTGAGTGTATATATTTCACTCAATATTGCAGTGTTAAATTTGGGTGATGGTGCCCTGTCAAGTGATGACAGTTGCTTGCTCTCCTCTTTTATTGGTGGCAGGATATGGGAGTTGTTTCCAGCTGCAGTGTTAGATCCCATAGTTGGAGTCTCTCTGTTATGTTGACTGTTGTTGGTGGATTCTAGTTTAAATAGTCTGGAGAAGGGATAATTTCCCTTTCCTTCATTATTGTCATTGTGGCTACTGCCACTAGGTGGTGAATCTGATGTGTTATCACATCAAAGTTTGTTGGGCATTGTCATTTTTGGTTGCTACATGTACATGGTGTTTAAGTGTTGGAGGGTGTTTTGCTTGTGTGTTAGTCCACTTGGTGAACTAAAAAAATGTAAAGCTTCTGGCTTTACAGTTGAGAGACCTCACACTCACACCAAATAGTTCAAACCCATATATTGGGAGACTACATGGCACAAGCAAAGGTCAGTTGTCACCAACAACTGGAGTGCCCTAAATACATGATAGGTACAAATAATTGATGGGGTGATGGACAAATAATAGACAAGGGAAATATAATAATAAAAATATGGATTAAAATATGGGTTATTTGATTTTCAGATTAAATGTAAGGGTACACCCTTACATACCCCCCCTCCAGACCATTACATGGTCTAAGATGTGGACAAGGAGAGGATTAATAAATAGTGGATTAGAGTAGGATATAGGGCCAAGATGGCTAGGCCACTCAGCATTAGGTATAGGGTATATGGCTGAGATGACTAGGTTGCTTGGATCCATGTTATAGGTGATGAGGCCAATGGGATGATGTCCCTCAGCCAGATAGGGTTTAGGTCAAGTCATGAAATTTGACTGTGATAGGGGCTAGGCTGTGAAGCCTAGCTGGAAGAATGGGTTGACTCAAGTCATACACCCTTACACAGATGAGCTAATCTAGAGTAATGGCCTTATACAGCAACATCAATACTACTAGAAGTAACAACCTTTCATACCACAATAGTCTACTCCTCAATAGAATGTCTAAAGCAACTTAGAGAGCAATAGAGAGAAAAGCTTAGTATTAAGACTTATATTCATATCACCTTGAGCTGAAAAAGACTTTTCTATTCAAGTCTCCACCTAACCAAGTAGAAACAATGCTTTCTACTTGTTAGTGTCAAGGGTTTATATACCTATGGACAGTGTATCTAAGTATATCTGCCATGAGATATCATGAGAAGAACTTCTAATTAATAAAGCTTCTTCAGGTACCAAGGCTTGACTTGGAGATCAACTTGGGACTGGAAGAAAGTCAATCTATACTAAGAATACATAGAAGAACTTCTTTACAAAAACTTTTTTAACATAGAAGACCTCTTCCTAAGAATAGATAAAAGCTTATCAATAATCAAAGTCATATGAGAATTGTTTATTTAGAAATAGATCAACTATTTTTAACCAAACTTGGAAACAAAACAGACAAACATTCAAGAGTCATAACAATCTGAAAGATACAAGTACAGATCATATTTCCTTTGTACTACAAATAACCATCCACTGAGTGAGATGGTGGTGGTTACTGGAAAAGGAAGGTGGCTTGACTATTTGTTTGCATTTTGCTCAAACTCAATACCCAACTACAGATTTATCACAGAACAATACAACTCAACTAATATTATGAAAGCATGATCCTATAATATACCAAAGATTGTACCTCTTCCATCTTGAACTTCAGTGACATACTATGTTTTAGGCATGGAATTATCTTAGCATGTCTTGGCACACAAATCTTCATGCACTACAGCTAGAAACAGTTCCTATTAGTGCCATAAGTGTTGAGTCCTGTAGTCACATACCTGCCTGAGAATCTCCAAAACCATGCTCTTGTCAATAGTTGCAAGGGAGCTCCTCATATCATTTCGGAATTGTATATTTTTTTGAGTTTCAGCTTTGCAATCCTCCAGTGGGGTAGATAGTGCTAGCTTCTTCAAGATTTCATGACAACTTGGACGTTCAGGCTCACGAGCCCAACACTGCACCATCAAACCCCACATTCTGTCACTAATTGTATCCAAGGCAGTTGTTGGACCTTCGGGACGCTTGGGTGGCACATATGTTCGTATCTTCTTCTTGATATCAACTTCTGTGTTGGACTCGTAATAAGGCTGTTTTCGTGTCAAGATCTTCTTGCCCAGGTAAGACACATATCAACCTGGAAGAGTGGCAACAGCATACCTCATAGCAAACACATCCGAAGGCCCATACGTCACTAGCCCAAGTTGCAGGTTTGTCCCAGTTCAGGAGTTCAGGAGCCGCCCAACGATATGTAAGGCCGGCAGCAATCTTTGTTACAGTGATTGCAAGTGTCTTGTCATGGCGAATGCAGGAAATTCCAAAATCAGCGATACACGCTATCCCAGACTTTTTCACGAGAATGTTTGCCTGCATTGTATAATGCTCAATAGTATGTCAAAAATACGGTAAATAAATTACCCCTTTAAGATCACTGTGAACAATATCAAGTTTGTGCAGATAATCAAGGCCAAGGGCAACGTCATGGATCTTTGAGAGTCGGATAGTCTGGATGGCGAGTAAGGAAGAGCATACTCACTAATTGTATGCGTGGTGAATTAGGGTTCTTGTTCAGATATTGCATAATATCGCGGTTTTCCATCCAAGGTGAAACGAGGCAGATTAACTTGCTTGCTTCATCAAAGTAGAAGATACCATAGAAGGGAAGAATATTGGGATGATGAAGCTGGTCCCACAGTATTGCTTCTTTAGCGAACGCCTAGCGATATATTCAGTGAGAAGATGATGGAAGGTATAAACTCAGGGTACTACCTTAAGGTTATTCTTGAATTCTTCGTCTGAGGATCGCACTACTTTCAGACAAAGAACCTCCCCACTAGGTTTATGATGTGCTTTATAGATGAAGCCAGTCCGGCCATGTCCTATTGGCGTAGCAGCACCATGTTTGCCCTTTTCCAATTGTATATCGTTGATCTCATAACAGCGAGGGTACAGCAATGAGGCCCTCACAAGATCGTAAAGGGCAACGATAATAGATGGGAGTAGATTAGATGTTTCGGAATTGCGTTGAAGAAGCAGCTGCCACGCAAACCAAAACGATGCATGAAAATGGGTGCATTGTCCATAAGCTTATTACTGCGCTCACCGAATGTAAGAAATCGATTAACAACTGCGCCTGTGGACCTTTCAGCTCTCGCAAGGCCCCTCGTTTCTGCAAGTCCCCCAACACCTGAGAGAGAGCCTTTAACGTGTCATCCGAGCCTGAATATAAGGGAAATGGGAGTGAGTTCTCGTCGTTAGTGCTGGATGTATCCTTGCTACGTCTTTTCTCCTGGTCGAATGAAGAACTGTCCTCATTCATGATGTGATGTATCTTGGCAAGCCTAGCAGTTACGGAATCGACAAGGATATTTAACTTGTCCCCAGGGGGAGTCGAGGCAGCTGGGGATAATATGTGGCTGGAGGGGCGGTGAGTGCTGGGCAGATCTGCGTCATTTTCTTGCTCCCTAGCGGATAAATCGCCTTCATCCACCCCGGAATGTTGCGCCTTGGTGGTGATATGGACCACATTCTTGCTCCCGAGCTCCGGAGATGTCGAAGTGGTGGATTGTGGTGTTCGGGAGCGTCCTACCGTCAAGTCAGTGCTGGGTGGGCCTCTGGTACCACACTCTTGCTCCCTGTCGGATGTAGGGTTACTATTGCCCATCTCGAAACGGAACAATTTGCAACGAAAAACGGTAAGAGTGGCGTAAAAGGAGAGACAATTGAGGATAATGTCTGGAAGCCCTCAGCAGGCTGCAGGGGAATGGCCGGCGGTAGCTAATTGCTGATGAACAAAAGGCATATATGACGACCAACATAGCATCCAAAGTGGGTATTAAATTCGAGTTTGGACAACACGACATCAATTCTCGATCGGAGTTTCGACGATTGATCGCCTCGAATCTCGATGACTCCTCTGAGTGAGCTGTCAGTTTGCTGCCATGGTGAGGGCTTGGATACCGCTGTCTAAAACTCCGGTTAGTTCGGCAGGTCCGCTCCAAGAAAACCCAGGGGAATGGTCAGTCGTTGTATCCGGTAAGTTCAAACGGGAGGCAGATGCAAAGCTCCCACTCACGATTCCCTTTTTCAGAGTGAGATGGAATACCCAGGGGAGCGCCAGCGTCAACCTCTGCTCCAAGTAACCCAACGATAGACCGAGGAAAGCATGACTCCAGATTTGTTTTCCCCCGATCTACACCTAGCCGTGTTTATGTCTGTGCTATGCCAAGGACTGTCATTCACCCCTTTTACCTAGGCCTTTGACCGGGCGCTCTCGGTTTGATTAGAAAAGGTATCGGCTTACTTACGGCGTGGACGGACAGAAAGCAGAGTTCGCCTCCGAACGAGCAAGGGTCCGATAGGGTCCGATTGGTCCATACATGCTTGATGTATGCGGCGTACTTATTATGGAATCTAACCTTAGATAGCCCTTCAGCCAATGTGTCGGTGACCTAGCCTGGGCGCATCACGTCCCATCCTGAGGGTCTCTTAGCTGAGTGAATGTGTGAATGTTAAGCCTGAGACTGAGGTAACATACGATGAACATCACCCGGTTGAATAAACTTAACCGTGGAAGTGACCTTTCACCGAGCTTTTAGGCTTCGAAATTCAGCTAGATCTTCGTTGTAATGCCTGGCCTTCTCACAATAGGTGGGGTTGAGATATTATTAGAAAACCGGCTTCGGCCGTATTTAACGAGATCGGAGAAAAGCGGGCACTTATCAAGTAGTGGTACATTTTTTCGCCATTTTTCCATATTTCCTGCTGCCAGGATTTCCAAGGAACTGCGACATGCAAAGCATTACAGGTGAGTTATCTGCAATGTATCTATGCAACAGTAATGACTCGCATTATGTGTTTAGCAAATGTCGAAGTTGACATTGGTGACAGCCCTACTATTTCGTCAATTCTCCTCGTAATGGAAAATTGTGCTATCGGACTTGCCCCACTCTTCCGACCAAATTCCCAACTCAGCACTTCTTTCTCCGCATAATCTATTATATCTTAAGAAATGTATGAATAAACCAATGCATATTTGTTCCACACCCTCCCGACAAGCCGACTACTAAGGAGGATGAGCATAGGAAGTTTTGCGGCTGCTCAGGGACCTCTTGGTTGGCCACCAGAGCCAGAGGTCCCAAGGACAGCCATCATTGCTCACTTGCCGTGATACAGTGGTGTCCAAAAGTATTGCACCCCCTTTTATCACCTAATATCTTATGAAGGGCTTTATTAATTGCTATAATAAAATTACCAAAAAATATTAGACCTTCCTGGCTACAATTTTGGATAGTTAGGACTTTTATCAGATTACATATGAGTTCATGCCATAAAAAATGAAAAAGAGTAGGTTTTTCAGCTTAGGAACTACTTAGCCAAATAGTCTGAAAATATTTGAGAGAATAGTCCTTGATATGCATATCAAGGACTATTCTCTCAAATATTTTCAAACTA
>JAEUWR010000329.1:0-14319 GCA_018524895.1 Podaxis sp. C-F-101400 | reverse complement strand
TGTGTAAAGTCTTCTATTGAGGAATAGACAATCGCGCTACAAAGGTCTAACTATTATAACGCTTGGACTTCATTGTATGAAGTACAAGTGTTAAAGTAGTTACTCCGTTAGTACACGAGAAGTCTCCTTTGATATGATCTGCAGATACGTATCGGGCCTCTTTACGGACCGAAGCGGCCTCACTATAACACAACTACTCTCCTCTCTCTCACCTGATTAAGTTAGTTTTCACTCTCTTTCTCTTCCTTATATTGTCGGTAGCTTCTAGCTCCTTCTCTCTTCTTTTTCCTCTTTATTTCTGTTTTCTTTTTCTTTCTCTCTAGTTTTGTATTGGGACTGCTATTGTGCACCCATTTGTAGTAGCTAGTCTATTGCAATAAACTTGGATTAAAAAAAAAAAGACCTCTGAAACTGCCACTTCAACCAATTTCTGGACCATGGCCTATGCACCCTTTTGCACAAATGTCCATGGACCTCATTACAGACCTCTCCAAATCTGATGGATATGATGCAACATTGTCCATGGTAGACCACAGTCTTACAAAGGGGATAATCATAGTCCCCATGTTGAAATCTGCCACTGCTGATCAGATTGGAGACATTTTCATCAAGCACATGTTCATTCACACTGGCATTCCTGACAAAATCATTTTGGACAGAGATCCCTGATTCATGGCAAAATCAATTCAAGCTATGTTCAAGAAGCTCAACATCAAACATGCCCTATCAATAGCATATCACCCCCAATCAGACAGATCAACTGAATGATTCAATCAGGAAATCAAAATGTATCTCTCAGCTTCCTGTGCTCAAAATCTGCATGACTGGCCCAGGCACCTCCCCCCAGTTGAATTCTCTCACAACTTCTGAATGCATGCAAATCATCAACAAACTCCTTTCAAACTTATGTATAGACATCCCCTCAAAGCTTTCCCCATTGAGCTAGTTCTGACAAACAACCCATCAGCTGAAGATTGGATCACCTGGATCATCAATATCCAAGAAGGTGCAAAATTAGCACATAAAACTTTACACCAAATCATGACAGAATGGATACAAATGCATACACTACCAAGAATAGAACCAGGACAGAAAGTCTGGCTAGATGCTCAAAATCTTCCCATTCAGGTCACCTCTAGGAAGATAGCCCACCCACTGACTTGGACCCTTCACTATTGTCAGAAAACACAGAAATGTCTCCTTCAAACTAGCTCTCCCCAAGTCCTAGAAGATTCACAATGTCTTCCACACCCAATACCTCTGGCCTGTTATGGAAAATGACATCTATGGTAAACACATTTCAAGACCCCCACCTGACCCCATCCAAGGAGAAGAAGAATGGGAAGTTGAAGCCATAGTGGCAAACTGTTACACAAGAAGGAAAGGCCTGGAGTTCATAGTTCATTTAAAAGGCTACCCCAATTCAGAACAAACATAGCAAAATTTGACAGACCTGCAGAATTCCAAAACCCTCCTTGATGCTTATAAACACCAGCATAATCTAACCTGAAGAACAAGCTATTTTATGTCTACCACTTCTCTTGACACCATGTCTACTCATTACCCAACTACTCCTAGTTTCCAAACATCTTTTACGTGAGCTTCCTCTCAAACTTTGATTTCCATACCACCCACTCCCCTCACCCATGAACCTATGCCTACTCCCTCAGAACTTTCCACTACTCCTAAATCACTCCACTATGAAGAACAATACCACTGGATCACTGACATCACAGAAGTCTGCCACCAAATACAAGAGGCATTCCAACTATATGAAGCACAAAGCAGCCAAAGGCAAACCTTTCTGACTAGTATCATACAAGAAGCAGTCAATGCTACTCTATCTGCCACCATACAACTCCAATCTTTATATGACAATTCCTTTTCCTGAGCATGGAATAGCCCTGAGCACAGTAATCAACCAACTGAAGGACTTGATGCTTTCAGGATGACTTGGTTTAATGTGCTATATTACCAGCTCCATGCAAACCAACTGGCTGACAAAGTCTGTGCCTGCCTTGAAAAGATTTTTGACCTGCTATGCCTTGCTGAAGACAGGAGATACCTCTCAGGTGCCCACTGCACAATTTTGCAAGTACAAAAGGACATATCTGCTTTTCTCCACCCTCAAATTGGACTTAGATCTGGCCACATTACTTGGAACCCTTCTCCCCAATGGAATGAAGGAGCCCCTTCAGTATCTGAGCAACCTCATAATGTGGATTGACAACAATCTGAAGGAGGAACTCCACTTGATTCAGCACCTCCTCAATTCAACACCCTCTCCTCACTGAATCAGATTGACACACCACCTGCTATCAATGTGGCAATGTGGGTCATTGGGTAGATCAATGCAAAAGATACTATTGCCCCCTCTGCCACCACTACTCCCCAGGGCACTACCAAAAGTATTGCTTCCTTAACCCCATATGAGAGCATTCTGGATATCACTATGGGAAGATTCTCACAGAACAAGCCTGTCTCACCACAACAAGAATCACTGAGCAATCAGCCTTAGAATCTAATTCCAGATGAGGAGTTGGTGCTTTCCATGATGATTGATCCCAGATTCTTGATTCCCCAGATCTCTCCATTTCAACTTCCTCTGGCTGTTCAGCTTCACCCCAATCACCCTGAAGCTCAAGCTCTACTTTGCCTGTTTGATGTGTACCCAGTGAGTCTGCACTCTCCTTCATGTTGGATCACCATTAATACCTCCATTGTCCCCTGAGCAACAGACCACCATCTTTATCATTGAAGAAGAACTGCTTGGTCCATCAAGCATGCCCTCCAAAGCATCATGGATGATGCAGGAGAAGGAATGTATGAGGATCCTTATAATGATGAGAACATTGCTGGCAGCCATTGAGTCAAGCAAGGACACTCTACATGAAGGGGATCATGTTATAAATATTATGAACCCCAAGAAAGCTGATGAAACTGAGAACACTGAGGAGCTGGAGCTGGATCATATGAAGAGGATGCTTATTAATCTTTGGCAGAAAACTACTGAACTACATCAGATGATGGATTGGGAGATGTGTGAGAAAGTTGATGGTGCTTGCTGTTACTATGGTATTTACTTCCCATGTGATGACAATTTGTGATTACAAGAACTTGCTCACATCAGACACCTCCCTTTATAGACACTTTTCCATATTCAGACTTGGTATACTTTTCTTATCTCTCTGATATATCCATGTCACATCAATTATGTTCACCTTTGCAGACTTTATGCTATCCTATTCTTGTATGCTCCACCTATGCCCATTATGCCCTTTGTGTTCCCCTACCTCTATGCTTTATGTCTTTCTGCTGCAATTGATCTCTTTCCTTTTATGTAGTTCTATTTGTATAAATAGTGAACTTGGATGTCATAGATAGACAAGTTCAATCTTAATGTTGTGTTACACCTTAACATCAGTACAACCTTGTTAAGCATCTACATCTCTTTGCCCTTGTAACAAGTCTCCCTCTTTGGCTTCTCTCCTGTCTGTCCTATGGAGTGTGTGATCATATTCAAGTTCACTGCCTAGATACATTGTGAATTGCCACCCAGGGTTAAACCACTGAGAATAGAGTCAGTGGAGCATGTAGAGGACTGTCATATACTGTTTATGGGACATACAACCCACTGTACAAGAGTGAAACTTGGTAGCAGTAGAATTCTACTGCACCTAGGACCTTAGTGGAAGTAGGATTCTACTGCACCTAGGACCTTATTGGCAGTAGAATTCTACTGCATCTAGGGCCTTAATAGCAGTAAAATTCTACTGCACCTTTAGCCTTTGTGGGAGTAGAATTCTATGCATCTAGGGCCTCAGTGGCAGTAGGATTCTACTGCACCTAGAGACTTAATGGGAGTAGAATTCTACTGCATCTAGGACCTTAGTGGCAGTAGAATTCCACTTGTCCTAGAGTCATAATTTTGTTAGGATTTTATTGCTCTCACATATCCTTATGGCAAGTGTATACCAGCTATTTTCCAGATCTTTCATGAGCTAAAGTTGTCTCCATCCAAGGAAGTGAATAGCAGTATATTTATATTTTATCTTGGTCCTTACTATACTGGCTTAGTGCCATTCATTCCTCTCCAGTTCCATTCTTCTCTCCATGGGTTTTCAATGCCTGTAATTTGGCCTCCAATTCTTGAACTAGCAAGGCCTGAGCATCTAACTGTGCTTGCTGAGTTTGAACCTTGGCTTCATCAGCCATTGCTTGAGTTTTTGCATTGCTAGCTTCAGCTTGAGCCTCATTCAGCTGTTTTGCCAATGCCAATGCTTCCTGCTGCTTAGCTAGGACTAGATTATTCATCAGCCTTTAATATTGCTGTACAATATCCAATGTGTCCTCCTTTGCCTCTCTCTGGAGCCTGGGGGATGTATAATGGACAGTAGCTGAAGAGCCAACTGCTTGCTGAGACATCAATATGATGTAAGTATCACATTCCTCAGCCAAGCATTCACACTACCAAAAATAAATAAATTTGTGTTCTATTTCACTTAGCAATGACTTACTTGAGCAATTAAATTTGGCAATTCTCTTCTATATCTTGTGGTTGATTTTGCTGTTTCTGCAATTCTGGGGCAAATTGGTTTTGGCTGAGGGATATCCAATAGGAAGCATTAGCTATCCAATGCATCATTTAAAAAAGCAGGAGAGACATTTACCATAAGCTGAACTGCCTCTCTTTACACCTTCTATGAGGCCATAAGGAGCATTCTTAAGGTTGACTGCCTTCTTTTTTCAGGTCTCAAATCTTCTTGCCTTGATTCACTTTCATCATCTTCATCATCTAGTGCAGTCAATTGGGGATCAATCTGCTCAACTTTGTCAATGAATAGAGGCTATAGTATGAATATTTCTTACAGGTATATCATCTTCAGTAGTTCTATGATAATCATTACAAACTGCTGGTAGTTCAATATTTGCAGGGAGTGATGGAGAATTAGATTGAGAAACATTGCTGTGTCCAGCAAGAATATGTGGCTACAGTTTCTGATTAGTTATTAAGCTAAATAGGATGACTGAAGGTTTTACCCACAGGAGACATTTCAAGTTCAATTAGAGGGGAAGAGCTTCCAGTTGGTAGTGCAAAAGGAATCAGACTACTAGAGTCCAGTAGAGGCAAGGCCATTGGAGGATTTAATGCTAATAATGAAAGATGTCCAGGATTAGGTTTCTCAGTCACAACCATACCAGATGATAAGGGAACTACAGAAGAATTGGCCTTTTTAGCCCTTTGTCTACAACCACATGAGGATTTGAGAGGCCTGTTAGGGCATATCCAGCAATGATGTGGTTGTTGGAGTTTATAAATCCAACTTCCACTGTCACTAACCTTCTGTGAGGAACAGCAGGCTCTGGTAGACTTCATGCAGAGAGAAAAAACTAGAATTGGAAAGTAAAGTTTCAACCATTTATACAGGTTGTTCCTGATTTTTAGTTTAACTGTCATACCATACTGAATAGAATATAACTTGACACAAATGCATAATTAAACTCCTACTAAGATATAATCTATTCAAAAAAGCATGACATCATCAATTTGGTCTAATTACTTGATTATGTAATTATACTCTTTGATCAATGACTATTACCTACTATTACTATCAATGACAATCTTGTAGCATTGTTCAATATATAAAGCATACTATTGTTGAATAAGGCTATTTATACCTAAGTATTAAAAGAATGACTATTTCATCATGTCCCACTGTTGCCAATGTGACTCTTCTCCTGATCCAACTAGAATTACTCTAGACTCCCCTCCAGGATCTCCCACTCTGATACAACTAGACTTTCTGCCAGATGACACTCAGGAAAATCAACTATTAGGGCATTCTCTACAGAAATGCTGCAGAACTGGATATACTCAGAGTTCTCAGAAGACTCCATTTATCTGAGACTCCATTTCTGGCTTCCCATTCTCCACTAATCAGAAACTACCTGAAGTATTTTCCTTGGATGAAGTTACTACTTCAGGCATTGATTCTTTCAAGACAGCCCAGTGTCCTTGAGCTCAAATGTAGGTGGTAATTTATATTATGAGTTTGTAGAGGCTGACCTAGTCAATGCTATGCCCTTCTATCCTATTAGGAGGGATATCTTTGTCACAATGGGATGGGATATCTGGAATGGCCAGTCTACTGTAAGTTAACTTTTTGACTATCAGTATCAGCTGAGATCTAAATAAGAAACAGGGCAAATAGCATCATATTCAACTAGACAAGACAAAAGACCCTATTGAACCTATTTGTTATTGCTCAGTAACACAAACAAGCCAGTCTTGTGTCCATCAGCAGTTTCTAAAAGAATATGGAATAAATATATTTGAAGATACTTCAGGTATGCATGCAATAAATGATTTTATCCAATCTAATTCCCATTAGACTCCCAGGGTCTTGTCTCTCTTTTCTCCAGGGAACCAAGTGACATGGGATTCAAAAATTACTTTTCAGTGGCATCAAAAAATAAACCAGCTCTTGCTAGGTCTAGGGCTGTTGTATCCTATGTTGGATCTGATTCTGGAGAGGGACTATGGGGTTGTTACAAGGATGGATCTCAGGCCCCAAATTGCTCACATATTCAACATGCAAAATAATATTTTCAAAATTTGGTTGTTAGCAATCTCTCAACCAACATCATAGATGAACCCTCAATAATTGGTAAGTTTCAGAAACTCTGTGTTATAAAATCTAATGTGAATATCAGAATATCAAATGCCCCTTCCTAGCTTGAAAATCCAAAAGCCTATTTCCTACTTGCCAATATCTATACCCAAATAGGCCTAGATCTCAGCTGATGAAGAGCTTTATCCTGATATCCTACCTTTGATCAAAGTCACTGGACCACTCCTCTTATCCCAAACATCAAGATGCTTCTGTGGTCACATCTACATTCCAAATGATACAGTTTACATCAAGGACTGTATCATTTACACCCTTACTCAGCCTCTTTCTGCACAAATCCAACTACAAACTTGTATTAATTGCAAGTCTTCACATTACAAGGCTATTGGACCAGATTGCAGAGACTTGGGGATTTTCAATCTCAATAATCATGCCTTGTTCACCCATGATCTCTTAGAGGAGTATACTGCTGCATACACCTCCTCTGAAACTCTATTTACAGCTTGGATAAAGACTGTAGCAATCTGCTATGACTGACACAATCTTGGTAGTTCATTTGTAGATGAAAAGGTTTTCTAGAATGCCTGGTTTGGTTATGCAAACCTACTTGCATTAGACTAAGATTTTCAATGTCTAGAATGTGGGCCAACACCAGAAATAGTCATATAGGATGGAGTAACACTGGCCTTCAACAAGATACATTTACAAACCTCCTTATATCCACCAACCACTATTCATTCCAACTCAATTCTATGTGATTGCTCATATTTCCAATATCAAGCATTCATCTAGAGTCCTGAATGCCCCAAACTCATGGGATCCATCTTCTCTAGTCCCCTATACATTCTCCAAACAGAATCTACAACTGTCAAACCAAATAAAGATAGATCTAGTGATGAAGAGCCTCAAAACCAGACCAAACAAGTCCAAGATATCCTTTCAAGAATCAAGCAAATTCCATTGATGGGAGTACTTTCAGAAAAGGAGACACCAGATTTACTTCCATTTTTCCAAAAGTATTGTTCTTCCTCAGCCCTACTTCTAGCAAAAAAATGCTCACCTAAAGTCATTGCATTCTTCAAGCAGGTATGACTTTAAACTTAAAAGACCTCCTAAAACTGATGAAATAATAGCTCAGCTCCTCTAACTCTGTTCTCCAAGTCATCAACAGATCTGCTTTATCCTGGCTACAGAGATTGATTACCTCTCCTTCAACTAAGGCTTTGGACAAACTTGCTTGTATTCCCTACCTATATTAGATATTGAAGATGGAGGAGAATAAAAACAGCAAATGGGACCCCAAAATATCATCTGTTTGTTCTTGGTTAATGGACTGAGCTACTGAGGTATCAGCCCAGATTACAAGATACAACATACCTCCCTTAGACTCTACAGCACAGGATGCTAGTAGGAGTTGGCAGAGAGTGTGTATATCTGGCATGCTTTTTTAAATTAGAATGCTAATGAATTCTAGAGTGGGACTAGATATAGCATGCCACAGATATGACATAGACCAACATATCCAGGTCTCAAGCATGAGGCAGAAAAGGAGCCAAGAAAAAGAGGAGGGAAATGCAACAAGTATTTTGGGGAATATGGTGAAAAAGGGCTTACAGGTGGTATTATGTGTGCATGGTGCACCCATAGCATATATTATGGATACCACTGCATTCTGTCAGGTGAAGGGAGAAATGATGTATTTTCAGCAATGATTACTAGGTGGCCAAAAGCTCCCAAGTTTGTCATCTATGACTTTGCTTGTCAACTGGCACCATACTGCAGGACAAGAGAGCCAGAATTCTTTGCAGATACAGTTTTTCTCATAGACAATTTTCACTCAATGGGTCATAGCTGATGTAGCAAGGCTTTTTTTCTCTCAACTCATGCTGAGGCCCAACCATCTCTTGCTTGTGTTAACTCTAGTACAGCAGAGTGTGGAAATGGAGGACTTACCAGGGTCAGAAAGTCAGTCTGGTATATGGGCCAGGAGAGATCTGTTTTATACACTGCAGTGTTTCTTTCTTTTTGGAACAGAGCAAAAATAAGGAGAATGCAGAAGTAGATAGCCAATTATAATTGTATTTCTTGGTAGTATAAATCCATTTACCATTAATATCTTTGATTTGGGAGAACATACAAATACAAGAGTACAACAATAGTAATTCAAGGGAAAAAGAGCCTGAAGTTTTTGACCTCAATGTTTGAATCCAAAATAATCCACCTGCCTACCCAATATCCCCAGATCTTTCCCACTGATGACTTGGGATCAGGATGTGTAGTAGTATAAAGAAATGTGCCAGTAGAAAAGTTACAAGTCAAAGTCTGCTAACAATTCTCATAATTGCAATAAACAGTCATGGGCTGTAGGCCTAACAAACAAAGAATAAGTCAAACACTTTGATAAAAAGCATTAAACACATACAGGGATGGGTGTTATGCAATTGGACAACAGGAATATTTGGATGATGGGATGGACAGTCAGAGACCCATGATGATACAGAACCACAGCTCTTACAAGCTGGAGGAACTGGGATACCTCCAGGGCTGTAAACTGGATTGACCCATGTTAGCTTGCAGAAGCCATGGTCTCCCTTCTTCATCATCATAAGTCTATCAATTGAGGCTCCAAGATTAAAGCTGGCCAAAAGGAGATTGGGAAAAATGCTAGGATTTTGCTTGAGATAGATGTTCTCCACAAAATCAATCATGAAGTTGTAGATAATAGAAGGATGGAAATCTGCTCTGAGGAAGGCCATAGTAAGCCAAAAGGTCCTGAGCAATATATAAATAAGCTTAGATTTTTCATATAAACAGCAATACTTACTTTTTAGCAAAGTTATAGATTTGCTCACAAGGCTCCTCATAGATAAAGGGTCCACTACATATACCTATTTAAACTATCAGTATTAATTAATATATACTAGTCAAGGACTTACTTCTGGAGCTTTGAGATCAAGCCTGTGATGGTCTTCTTCAAGGTAGCTATCTTCCTGGGAGTACTCATATCCAGCTAAACTGAAAACCAACCAATTTGGCTGAGAGGAGTGTTGGGGAAGTAACATTTGAGATGAAGATAAAGAAGATTAGAGAGACAGATCTCATCATCAAAACTTGCCAGCTGAAAGACCAGAATGCAAAAACTATCTGGGCTGAGATCTGGCATGCAGCTCCAACCAATGAAGGGCTGGTCAAGTTGTATGATGTAGTCATATTTTGAGAAAGGCTAATATATCATGAAATGTTATTAGATCTGGGGTTAGAAGATTGAGTAACACACTATATAAGGACTATTCTTGGTATCTTCATTCTTATTCCAACATTCTAGACAGGTGAATTCCCCAAGGTCTTCATTTTTGGGCACTTGTGATAGACATATGTCTGCACAAATACCTCTTCCACATTGGCAAAGAAACAAGCCCCCCCCATTCAGGCATATTGAACACCACTAACCAATTTGCTTTAGGAGTTAATCTAAGCTCTTGGTCATGAACTCACATGATTACCAGTTTTGCTTGAGATTGAGCTAGGGAAGCTATTGACTGGAACAACATCCATGGGACTGGAGGAGACAGTAGAGAGGGAATCAACATCCATGGCACTAGGAGAAATGAAGGATGTATCATTATCCTCAGCAGAGTCAAATAGTTTGACCCTAGCAGTAGGACCTCCCAAGGTTTCAGTTACTGATGGTGTAAGTGAGGTAAGTCTACTAAGGTCACTGAGAGAATGAATTCTTGGAGTAGATAAGCTGAGTGGAGTGAGGGTACTCAGTGGAGTCATGGCATTTGGGAGCATCAGAGAGGAATCACTAGACAAGGGAGTCTTTGGCCTCCAAATGGAACTAGCAACAACAACTTGTCCTCAGACAGCATGGGTGGCTCTCTTAGCTGGCATGGTGGCAGTTGAAGATAAAGATATGGTATATCATAATTGATCATTGATAACATTAAATAAGTGCTTGTGAGATACATAATTTTAGATCCAAATAATACCATACCTACTATAACAAGGCCAAATTGTTAACTAAAGCTACAATCTCTTGACCTGGAGCAGGGGCACCAACTTGCTCCAGGCCAAGAGACAAGTACAATTGCCTACAAATCTAGCTACATGTAAACATAATAACAACTACAAGTAGGTCAGGTTCTTGTCTTAGAGGTATTGTCAGAAGGGATGATGGGTACAGGCAAACAGAGGACTCATACCTTGTACAGTAACAAACAAGCAGTGTCTACAGCACAGGTTCTTCATTGAGTGGAAGCAGGTTAAGCAAGTTCAATAGGAAAATAAAAAACAAACTTACCTTTAGGAAGTCCTGTTACTAGGCTTCTTCTTTGGCTAAGCGACACCTAAGTCAGAGCCTATCCTTGTAAGTGAGACGAGCAGAGGTCCTAGTCCTTTACAGGTCTGTAGGAGCTGCTCTGTTTAACCTTGGGTAGCTGTTCATGTTGTCACTAGGCAGCGAACTTATAATAATCGCACTCTCCGTAGGACAAGACATTGATGAGAAGCCTGGGAGGGAAAAGCTAACCACAAGGGCAAAGAACTGTAGACTTTACAGGCTACTGGTGCTCAGGGTCTTCTTCCAGGACCAAGAGGGTAACACACATAAAGATTAGACTTGCTAATCTACAATGTCCAAGCAGTGTACATATACAAGTCCTATGACTACTTTAGGAAGTAGATCAATAGTAACGTAGAAGACAGAATCTTGGAGGGTGCTACATAGAAGGAAGGCATAAGGCATATGGGCATAGGGTAAAAGGGGAGTGCATATGTCATAAGGCAAGAGTCTGCAAGGGTGGACATAATTGATGCAGACATAAATATGACAGTGAAGACGAAACTGATACCTGGTCCAAATATAGAAAGTGTCTAAGAAAGGAAGTGGTAAGTTCAGCATTCAATCACAAGTCATTGTCACATGGAAAATACACTCCATGGTAGTGACATGCTTCATCTACTTTCTCACACATTTCCCAATCAATTGTCTGTTGCAACTCTGTGGTTTCCTGCCAGAGGCTGACCATCATGCGCTTCATCAACTCCCAATCTTCGTAATTTTGCTCTTCAGGGTCTTCGGTCTCCTCAGTGATCTTGGTGTCAGTAATATTCATAACATGATCCCCTTTGTAAGGTTGAGTGTCCTCACTCGACTCAATGGCTCCCAGTAACATTTTCATCATCATAAGGGTATTCATACATTCCCTCTCCTGTGTTGTCCATGACGCTTTGGAGGGCGCATTTGATTGACCAGGCTGACCATTGTTGAGGGCAAATGCATTGGTCAGAGGCTCTGGGGATGATGGAGGTATTGATGGCATGTTGGGAGAGGCATGGAGGAGATCTGTCATGGTGTTCGTCAGTGAATCTAGGTCCTCGGACGTTATTGGGTGTGGTGAGGCCTGCCTGAAAGAGAGTGTGACGTTGGTGGCAGCATGGACGAACAGGCGAAGGAGTTCTTGAGTCTCCTGATGATGGAGATCGAGCTGCAGAGGAGGAGGGAGCTGATACAGGGAGAGTTGGGGAATGAGCATCCTGGGGTTGATGGTCTGTGGGAGCAAAAATTCCTCGTCCGTTATCCTGGTGCCCGGTAGTGGTGGTGTGGTCGGCGAGTCTGTCCATGGCAAGTTGGGCTCGGTCAGTGAGGATTCTGGCATAATGGAATGGTGGACAGGTTCTGATGGGATTAAGGAAACAGTACTTCTGGTAGTGTCTGGGGGCATAGTGGCGGCAGAAGGGGCAATAGTATCTCTGGCATTGATCCACCCTATGACCCACATTGCTACATTGATAGCAGGTGGCGTGTTGGTTGGATAGGGTGAGGATAGGGCTGTCAGTGATAATAAGTTCTGGATCTCCAGAAGTTCTTGTTTTGGGGTGTTGTTGATCCACATCATGAAGTTGCTCAGGTACTGAAGTGGTTCCTTGGTTCCATTGGGGTGAGGGGTTGTGAGTAATGTTGCCAGATCTAAGTCCAATTTGTGGGTGGAGAAAAGCAGATATGTCCTCTCACACTTGCAGAATTGTGTTGTAGGCACCTCAGAGGTATCATCTTTCCTGATCGAGTCCTGGCAAGTCAATAACCTGAGTAAAGCAGGCACTGACTTTGTTGGCCAGTCTGTTTGCATGGAGCTGGCAATGTAACATGTTAAACCAAGTCGACCTGAGAGCGTCGAATACTTCAGTTGATTGACCACCATGCTCAAGAGTGGTCCTTGCTTGGGAAAAGGCATCTTCATATAGAGAGTTGAGTCATACAGTGGCAGAGAGAGCGGCATCACCTGCTTCTTGTAGGGTACTAGACAAAACAGTTCGCCTTTGGGCACTTTGTGCTTCATATAATTGGAACACCTCGGATATTTGGTGCCTGACTTCGGCGATGTTGGTGATCTGTCTTTGCTGCTCTTCATAGTGAAGGGACTTGGGGGTGGAATGACAGTCTGGGGAAGGTGTTGGCTCGTGGGTGAGAGGAGTGGATGGTACTGAGACGAGAGTTTGCGATGAGGCTCAAGTAAAGGAAGTGTCAGATGTAGGAGTGGTTGAGTGGTTAGTGGTCAGAGGAGTGCTGGAAGTGGTAGACATTCGAGTGAGTTAGGTCTCAGTTGAGGTTGTGTCACAGTTTATAAGCATCGAGGAGGGTCTTGGAATTGTGCAGGTCTGTCGAATTTTGCCATGTTCATTCTGAATCTGGATATCCCTTCCAATGCACTAGAAACTCCAATCCTTGTCTGCTCATGTGACAATGTGCCACTATGGCTTCGACTTCCCATTCTTCTTCTCCTTGGATGAGGTCAGGTGGGGGTCTTGAGAAGTGTTTACCATAAACATCGTTTTCGGTGACAGGATAGAGGTATTGGATGTGGAAGACATTGTGTATCTTCCAGCTCTTTGGGAGAGATAGCTCATAGGATACGTTTCTGTGTTTCCTAATGATGGCAAATGGGCCTAGTTGACGGGCAGCGATTTTCCTTGACATGACCTGAATCAGTAAGTTTTGAGTGTCAAGCCAGACTTTCTGGCCTGGTTCTATTTTTGGCAGTGTGTGCATTTGTGTTTGTTCTGTCATAATTTTGTGCGAAGTCTTGTGTGCTATTTTTGCAGCTTCTCAGATATTTATAATCCAGTTCATTCTATCTTCAGCTGATGGGGAATTTGTCAGTGCTAGCTTGGTTGGGAAGGCTTTGAGTGGGTGGCCATACATAAGTTCAAATGGCGTCTGCTGGCGGTTGGCATGTGTTCTGGAATTGTGGGAGAACTCAACTAGGGGGAGGTGTTTGGGCCATGTATGGGGGTTTTGAGCACAATAAGCCAACAGGTACATCTCAATTTCTTGATTAAATCATTCAGTTGATCCATCCGATTGAGGGTGATAGGTGGTAGAGGGGGTGTGATCGATGTTCAGCTTTTTGAACATAGCTTGTATCAATTTGGCCATGAATCAGGGATCTCTATCCGAAATGACTTTATCCAGTATTCCTGTGTGAATGAACACGTGTTTGATCAAGATGTCTGCAATTTGGTCAGCAGTGGCGGATTTTGAAGTGGGTACTATGATTATCCCCTTCGTAAGACCATGGTCCACCACGGACAATATTGCATCATAGCCATTGGATTCGGGGAGGTCTGTGATGAGGTCCATGGACATTTGGGTGAAAGGCCATGATGATCGGGGTCCAGGGATTGG
>JAEUWR010000267.1:0-75884 GCA_018524895.1 Podaxis sp. C-F-101400 | reverse complement strand
TGGACTTTATCCTGACTACTAGTATATAAGTAGGATTACTACTGTTTGTACTCCTCAGTCAGAATATCAACTTAGATTCTTTCTCCTCTCTCCTGCTTGTCTGCTACAAGTCCACTCCTCAGTCTGGGCTTGTCCTGTCTTTGTCCATTCTCTGTCCACTCATCTGCTCGAGTCCATAGTTGGTCAAGTGAGGCCATTATGGTATCAGAGGGGTGCAACACATAAGTTGAAGCCAAGGCCTTAACCCCATGTGCATGTGTCTGCCTTGGCCACCCATGGTCTGCCCCCATCTGGAGTCAGTTCTTAACAAATGGACTCATAATGGACAAATTTCCTTCCTCATTTACTTTGTTTACCACCTCCTTTGCAACATTACAATCATTGCATAAGTGTAGTCTAGAATAGCCATGTACTGACCTTCTGTAACACCTCAGTTTCATCCCTATGAAGACTGAGGTGAGTAGATAGCATACCCAACATTGCCATGTAGATTACTGACTTTTGTTCAGAATATTTCTATTTTTCAGATTGCTCTGATTGCTTGTCACTTGTTTACATCCAACAAAATATGCAACAATCCCATACATGGAAATGCATGTCAACAAAGGACATATTGGCTGATATTTTCACAAAGCAAGTTCCTTGTCAAGTGTTCATTCATTTTCATGACAGGCTGGGCATCCTTCCATTGTCTCACCAAGTGGGAGTGTCAAGAGGGGACAACTCAACATCATCATGTATTTGTAATTGTGTTACATAGGCTTCAGGGAGAATGAATTGAGCAGAAGACTTAGGTAAATAGGACTAAATTATCAGATGGTACTTACAAAATTTTCCTGTATTTGGGAGTTCATCTTTCTGTGTGGTGAACTCCAGGTATGCAATGTGGTGTTTTCCCCTCTGCTGTAGATACTGATGAAACTCATCTTTCTGTGTAAACTCCAGTCCAATTTTATCACGCGCGACTTTGTCCACCAGCCATCAATCTATTATCAACCATAATCTAAATTTTGTTAAAGATTTAACGGACCCCGTTTCTCCCTACTCGCTTGTTGGTGGTTTTCCTATGTATCTAGCTTTCACCTATGCCCACATAGACGACGTATCAAGTGCTGACACACATGCTATGGGCACAAACCACCAACAGAGGACCAGGGGTCCATCTTGCCATTCAGTTGTTTCGGAACGAGCTTGACTCTCAGACCTTGAGAATACGATTCTAACAAGTACGATCAAATGCGACAGTGCAGAAAGCAACAGTTGCACACAATGTTTGAATCGAAGCCATGACATTTGTTGGAAGTGGTTTGTCAGCTCAACTAGTCGGTGGTTAACCCCGTTGATCCACGAGCCTGACACTTGAACACAAACTCCTTCCTTTCTCAGTCTCTTACGAGAGGTGGTGCAATGTTGACTGGTGTAGAACAGGTTATCCTTGTTGGAGTAAACTATGTCTTAGATGCGTGGAGATGCGTCACGAGCGATGTCATCGATCCACCTCGCCACAACCTTGCACTGCAGATATAAACGAGCTCGTCGAGACCCCAACCATCTCTTAACCACTTCCCTTAAACCTTGTTTAATCCCTCGACCGCCCATAACAGACAAAGATGGCCCCTCAATACAAGGTATGCCCTTGGTTGTCTTCGACTCAACTTGATGAAGCTCAACCCTTGACTTAAAGCCTGGCGACCGTGTTAAGTACCACGCCATTGGTGGCGCCAGTTCTGGTGCAGACACATCTACCAGCACTGGCGAGATCGTTGATGTGATCACTGAGACTCAGCCTGCCGGGAGCACCGGTGTCTCCACCAAGGTACGTCACACCGCTTTTCCGCTGGGGAACTATGCCGATTTACCATCTAGGCTTCTGGTGATGAGCCACGTTACGTTATCCGGAATGACAATACCGGCAAGGAGACTGCATACAAGGCTGGAAACATTCTTGGAAAGGCTTGATGGTGTTTTTAAAGGTGTACTGAGTAGACTGGTGAAGTAATAGGAAGAAATTTTTAGTTCTAAGTGTTATGCCAGTCAACTGCATTTGAGAGTATGCAACACACATTCAGTAGCACCCCAGGCGCTGGAGCTGAAACATGGAGGAGGACGAAAATCGAATTAAAGTTCATGATCTTGAACTGCTGGAAGGGAAGATACCTTCCCATTACACTCGGGAATGGCCGTCGAGTCTGAAACAAATAATGGAAAATTGTTAGGTTCGAGTATGAGAGTCTCTGAGCATTGGTGTAACTCTTGGGAGTTATCATCGAGAATAATAGTTATGCGCCGGCTATATAGTCGAAAACCACGAGACTGTGTGCAAGTCAAGAAAAGGGCCATCTCAAAGACGTGAGCAAAGATCGCAAGGGAGAGGTCAAAGGTCAAAGAATAGAAAGTGAGGTGGAGAAGTTAGAACCGAGTCAAATCCTGTCAGTTGGTAAGTGACCTCATGGCCAGTAATAGGGGTAGAATAACAGTCGCATTCCCTCTCGATTCCCTACTGCTACGCATAGCACCTCTCAAGTGTATGCGACCCGTTTCCCTACCTCCCTAGCCAGTATGCCTTTGAGGTGGTCGAATCAGCGATCCACCGACTTCACCACGTCGTGGGTCCTGCCGATGGTGTTGTTGTTGTCACAACTGTCATTATCATTGCCACACAATTTACTGTCTTCGCCTTCACATCCGTTTTTTCACCATCCTTGGGCTCCCGTCTGGTCTCGAGCTGAAGTCCAGGCTCTTGCTTTCTCGACATCCTTGTGTACAACATCCAGGCGCCGCAACTTGTCTGACATTGAGGACAGTTATATTGTGACATAGTCGCCGAGGGGTGTCCCGGGCCTGGGGTGTGAGAGGAAGACGGGGATCTAACGAGGCTGGTCATATGATTACTCTCCCTCCCGGCCTGTTACTCGGAGTAACTCGTTTCCACCGGCACAACAAAAGGAAGGAGGGGGCCTCCGATGTCGTGACGTGATAATACGCGAGGAGTCCATGGGGAGTGGATGTACTTATACGAGGTACGAACACCAATACGGCTGAACATATCGCAAAAGCAAGTAGATACGCATTCCGTTTTGATATCTCTTGACAAAACAGATTTTTTACTGCTCGACGTGCTTCTCGCACTCGTGTTGTGCGCAAGAACCCCTTGAGGTCTCGCGGAGTCGTACACTACTCCCAAGGTTGACTCACTGCCGCCGGCGGAGAGCCTTGATGTTCCTGGCTCATTTATGAGCAGTACTTAGCCTTGGGTGACCTTTCGCCCGAAATGAGGCGGATTGTGTTCCGAAAAAGGTCTCGCTCGATCAATCCATATCCTTGGGCAACGATAGGGGGGTCGAAGAACGTAAGAGGGCTTGACTGCGCACACACGGCATAGCGGAGGGTAAGACGGCATTGTATCGGAGCTCTTAAGTAGGTAGTACTGAGATCCTTGGCAAGCCTTGGGGTGGGTCAGAGAAAGGTCTTGGAACGTCACAGTAGCATTTCAGGTGCTGATTACGTGGGAATTCGTGCAGCCAAGAAAGCCCAAGTATCTCGCGCAAGAAGCCAACTGTGATATGATGCTCGTACTCCCTCTGTCTCATTCCTGTTCCCTCGGCATTCCTGCCTACATATGTGCTACTTATGGCGACGATGAACGATTTAGTCACAAGAACTTTGAGCTTTGATAAACTTTCAAGCTAGATCAAGTCACTTCAAGTTTGACCCCGCAAATACCAAACCCGTAGTCCCTGGACTTGGCTTGATTCAATTCTCAGTCCCTCGTCCTTATTTGTCACTTGGAAGGTCTGAAGATGTATAAATGAAATGAGGGCATGATAATACTCCATTGTGCTCTTTTCGTACCTTCACAAGCATGGGTATCTTCTCATTACTCAGGCATGATCCCGCCGTTTGGTTAAATAGCAGAACGAATACCACTATCTCAACCACTGTCCCTCCCAATAATCCGGATTTCTCTTCTGTTGCATCGACTGCTCATACACTCACTGTTCAAGAGCTTGTGGGTGATTTGGGAACTTCTGCTGCCCATGGTTTGTCCAAGAACGAGGCAGGAAGAAGGCTCGAGGCATACGGAGAGAACTTACTCGCTGATAGTGGTGGTGTATCTGCCTGGAAAGTTCTGGTAGGCCAATTGGGTAGGTCCAGTCGTCCCCTCCCATCGTTCCGCTGGCTGAAGTTGCTTGAATAGCTAATGCTTTGACCGTGGTGTTGGTTGCGGCTATGACTTTGAGTTTTGGTGTACAAGATTTTGTCGAAGGAGCCGTCATTGCAGCCGTCATCGTTTCTAACACCCTGTACGTAGTATCTGCTCCTTGATAACTGAAACTTAATGCCTATTTCAGTATTGGCTTCTTTCAGGAGTATCGTGCGGAGAAGACAATGGATTCTCTTCGCCAGCTTTCTTCACCTACTGCAATAGTCATCCGTAATGGAGAGAGTGTTGCAATCCCAGCTAGGAGACTTGTTCCCGGTGATGTCGTCCTAATCAAAGTTGGCGATGTGGTCCCAGCTGACGTATGGACATTTCCCCTTTTGTTGCAATCACTGCTAACGACCTTTCTAGTTGCGCTTGGTTTCCGTCTCGAATCTCGAGGTCTCTGAGCAGCTCCTCACCGGCGAGTCCGTCCCTGTTTCAAAAACAACACAAACCTTCAAGCCGGAAGAATTGGACCTTCCCATAGGGGATCGTCTTAACTTGTGCTATGCTTCCACTGTTGTCACCAAGGGCCGAGGAACCGGTATCGTTATTGGGACAGCTATGAACACACAGGTCCGTCCACTTCAACTCGTGCCTTTGCCGGTGTTACCGGCACCTAATTCCTATGTTAAGCTCCTCGTTCCATAGATTGGCCGCATTGCTCAAGCTCTTGGTGGGAAGGACTTAAATACATCAGATACTCAAAAGGGATCTCTCGTGATTCGCACCAAGGAGTTCATTTTAACGAAGTTGTATGTGCCTGTCTCGTTCCTGTCTTGGCATCTCTCAACTCGTCAAATTAACACAGGGGTTTGCGAACTGGCACACCGCTTCAAATCAAACTCGCGAAGCTTGCATATGCCCTGTTCGGTTGTGCATGCATCCTTGCTATCGTTGTCTTTGCTGTTGCCAAATTCAAGGTCACGGATACAGTGGCATTGTATGCTATTGCTACGGCAATCTCCATTATCCCCGAATCACTTGTCGCGGTATTGACCTTGACGATGGCTGTTGGCACGAGAAAAATGGCGAAGGAGCATGTCATTGTTCGCAAGCTCGACGCTCTTGAAAATCTCGGCGGCGTCACCGATATTTGTAGTGATAAAACTGGCACTTTGACTCTAGGTTGGTCCATTCTCTCTATCACGGCTAGCTTCACTGCTTACAAGCGACTACTTCTCGCAGGTAAAATGTCTGTTCGCAAATTCTGGATTGCGGGAGATCCGCAAGCATCCGTTGAACTCACGGCCGATATCACGCATAACGCACTCGAACCTTCCGGCATTATTCGAAAAGATGTATCTGGTGAAGGCCTTGACGCCACAGCTCTGCATGAGGGCATCGCTCAAGTTGTTCGCGCCGCTGCTCTATGCAATGTCGCCACGTACGCTGTAGTTTCAACCTTACACTGGAAACAACCCTAATCGACTCGCTCATAGCATTAACAAGAATCTCAAAGGCGAATGGAAGTCCACCGGAGATCCCACAGAAGTCGCGCTTCAGGTCTTTGCCACGAAGCTCAACCTTGGTCGACCAACCCTCACCGCTGACGCTGCAGTCCCTGAGGTACCGGTAGGTCGGCCCGCCTTAGGGCCAATCATCAAAGAGAAGGGGTCCGCCAGCGAGAAAGTCGAGTCCGAAGATGAAGACAAAGTTGCTGCCAAACGTTTTGAACTTAAGGCGGAGTTCCCGTTCTCGAGTGAACTGAAGCGGATGTCGATGGTCTATGTGGATACCGAGAAGGATGAGGTTATTTGCCTGATCAAGGGTGCTGTAAGTTGACTCTTTCTTGTCGATGAACCATTACCTAATGGGTTGTAGATCGAACGTATTTTGGATGCCTCCATCTCATATGTCCCAAATCCAGAGGCGGAGCCTGGTGTTGTCGCTCCCTTGACACAACCCCTTCGGAATGTTTACCTTGCCAAGGCTGAGGAACTCGCGTCTCAAGGATTGCGTGTTATTGGAATAGCCCACCGTACGCTCGATCCGGCTATCGTGAAGGGTATCACTCGTGAAGATGTCGAAAAGGAGTTCACATTCCTGGGACTGGCTGGCATCTTTGATCCTCCTCGGCCTGAGACGTTGGGTGCTGTCAGGGCTTGTAAGGAAGCAGGGATTGTTGTGCATATGTGCGTGCTGTTCTAATTTTTGCGACGTAGAATCGTTGAACCAATGACGAATCAGGCTGACTGGCGATCATCTGACGACTGCCAGAACCATCGCAGAATCAGTTGAGATCATCTCACCCGACGCACCAAGGAGCGCCGTTATGACGGTATGTTTCACAAGCCACTACGATACATGACTTGGGTACTAAAAGAGCCTACAGGCGACGGAATTTGACAAGCTAACAGACGATGAGATTGATGCATTACCCGAACTCCCGCTTGTCATCGCCAGATGTGCACCGGAGACCAAAGGTCAGTCTTTTTCCACGACGCCCGAACTGGAGGGTGCTCATCACCGAACATAGTCCGTATGATTCATGCAGGAAAACGTCGTGGAAAGCACCTGTCGATGTCAGGTGATGGCGTCAACGACTCTCCCGCGTTAAAGCTTGCACCAGTGGGAATAGCAATGGGCATGGCTGGATCAGATGTCGCAAAAGATGCTTCGGACCTTGTCTTGACTGACGAGTAAGCTTTACTTTTTTTCTGTGGCATTAGACTAACACACTTGCAGTAACTTCGATTCCATCCGTGTCGCAGTCTCCGAAGGCCGCCGGCTCTTCCTTAACATTCAACGTTTTATCCTTCACCTTCTTTGCGTCAATGTTGCCGAAGTACTTCTTCTCATTGTCGGTCTTTGTTTCATCGATTCATCGGGCGTTAGCATTTTCCCGCTAAGTCCAGTCGCAGTGCTCTGGGTCAACATGCTGACGTCCGCCCCTCCTGCTTTCGGTTTGGGTTTGGAACCAAGTCCGGCTGATTTGATGAAGAAGCCTCCGCATTCAGTCAAGGATGGCATCTTTACCTGGCCAATAATCATTGACACATTTGCTTATGGGATCATGATGGGAGCCTTGTCTTTAGTGAGCGTAAGTCAATTTGTTTCTGTTGGGATGACGTCCTCCTGACATATTTTCAGTTCGTTGTTGTAATATATGGCGGCAACGACGGTAATCTGGGACATGAGTGCAACCATAACGCACTTGAACAATGTCTTCCGGTTTCTCGCGCGCGGTCGACCGCATTCGCTGTTCTCATCTTCCAGATCTTGTTGTATGCTTTCGAGCTCAAATCATGTGAATGCCCTTCCCGGCCTACTTGGACGATGTGATTCTCACCGATTTTTTTAGTAAACCGTTCAATGTTCTCTCTCACACCTGGCGTCCCATTCTATAAGGACTTGTGGAGGAATCAAGTCCTCTTCTGGGCCGTCGTCGGCGGGATGATTAGTGTTGTCATTCGTAAGTCTTTCCTGTCCTCATCCCTGATATATAGTCATGTCTTGCTTCCATAGCCGTTTACGTGCCTGGCTTAAGCAACCACGTGTTCTATCAAACAGGCATTTCATGGGAATGGAGTATTGTGGTTGGCATGACCGTCGTGTTTATTGTTTGGTGCGAGGTGTGGAAGCTCATGAGGAAGAGATTATATAGGGGATGGGAGAGAGATGCCGTATTGTTCAAGGCAGCGGATGACAAGAAACATGCTCATGGCACTGTATAACCATAGTGGGTTCCCTGAGTCTTTCATTGTTGAGGCAGCAAAGCTGTGACGGGTTGAGGGGTGCATGGAGAAGAAAGAATCATGGGGAATTAGGAATAACGAAGGGATGCACACAAACGCTGGGATGTCCCCAGGCGTTTGTGGTACTATGAATTTGAACGTTACAGCTACGAATACAGTTACGAATATCCTCTTTGGAGGACAGTGCCAAGTTTCTCATTGCGAATAGAACAAAGGCGTTTTGCAACGCGTTTTTCGGCTACTTTGCATAAACAAAATTCACATCAATTCCGAACTTCGTACTACAGACTCATCGCAAAGAGAGTTGGACTAGGAGGTTGTTTGTGCGACGCTACAAAATCTCAGTTCTCGCCGAGGTACTCGAACTTGAACTTCTGGTTTCTTTCGCCGACATTCGGCTTAAGGAAAATCTGCAAGTGGGAGTATGAGTCGGCGCTCTGGTATAGCTGGATAAAAGGCATTCGTACATGGTACGGCTCGGGTCCAACTGTCCAGGCCGAATCGACATCAGGCGTCAAGATCTGAAGACGTAGATGAGCTGGGCATCGCGAACCTGGAACAAGCTAGAAGGTTTACTCACATGATATGAATCGTCTCCAGCAAACTCGACATTCCAGACGTTTTGGGGATATTCCCCGTGTACAAAATCAAGCTGTTCAAGAGTATGTCAACGTCACAACAATGGATGGAGGGCCGAGAGGATGCACTTCTGGACTAGGAGGGTGTGGGTAGTCGCCCACGTCAAGGTTCATGATGCGATAGGTGATTCCGCTAAGATGTTGGACGAACCACTGTTAAAGCGTCAGTGGCGACAAAGATGAGGAATTTTTTTAAGTATGGCGCTGTCGTACTCGCCTTGTTGCTCTGGCTGTCGTCGGATGGTCCCAAACGGATATCGCTGCTGACAGGCCCACCAATCAAACGATAGGCATGGACTGACAACGCAAAATCACCAATGATTTTGTAGATTCCAGTTGATAGCTGGGACGGGGAGCCCGGTGAGTATCTAGGATGTCTGAGTGAAGAGGATGAAAAGCACCTGAGACATTGTTCAATCCGAGATGAGAGCTGATACACGAGTGATGATGATTTGGCAGAACTTCAGCGAGCTGATATAGGCCTACAGTGAGCGCATTGACCACTTGATTAAGGCGATGGACATGAGATAGGTTGCACGCAGACTATGCAGTATTAGGTATGAAGACATCCTGTGGAATCATGCTGCAAGTCTCAGAGTACACGGTGCCGAAAAGTAACGATTCAGTGAGGTGCATGTGGCCAGCCGGTGCAAAGTAGTTACGAGAGTTATGGTTCGAGAAGCTTTCGAATTGTGCTGCGATCGTCGGCATATCTACAGTCCGTCATACCGATGGTGTAGGAGTAAAGGCGTTCATGAACACGCAAGGTAATCTATAAGTTATTTCGAGCGGGTAAGCTAAGCATAAATACGTTTTCTGAAATGTATTTGAACGTACCACATCAGATCATGCGAAAGGCTAAAAGCCAGTTCTCCAGCCATCTGTCGCGCAGTGGACTTTGAATCTGGACCATGGAAAAGAAGTGCGAACCGAATAACCGCCTAGGATCCAGTGCAGATTTTTCGGAAAGCCCTCCCGTTCGTTAATGCTGCGTCAACCGGTGAAAGAGAAATAGGAAAGAATGACGAGAGGACTGTCCATCGAAGAGGGAGATCATTTAGATCAATGTCGTAAATATGACCTGTCAGGCTATTCGGGAGGAGGAAGTGGGAGAATGAGGTTTTGAAGCCTGAACATGTGGGCGATGTATTGTTTCATAACGAAACCACCAAGTGCGCTGTCAGGAAAAGGCCGTGCAGCTATGAACCGAATGCGGAGGCATATGAAAGGGTCTTCACCGGGGATTCGGTCCTGCCCCACAAAGGTCGGCAACAGTTAGCAAGATATCCCAGAACTGGTATGGCAGGTATTGGGTTGTGCTCCGATCACTGAAACACTAATCAAGGATGGCAGCCTGGAAGCAAACTGCCTGCCTACACAACCAATGTTCCGGCTTTTGAAGAGAAGTTCACCACTCTCGAAAGGTTTGATGACCGGTTAGGTCTGAGAAGACGAGTAACTTGCTTCAAAATAAAGGCGAAGATTTTCTGGGAGGAAGTGGGCGTAGAGGAAGGTGGGACCCCAATAGCAAGGTTTCTGACCAGAGAATTTAACTTACCGAGAAACGAATAGGATCTGATCAAAACACAAGGAGCAGACCCTGGTGGAGAGCTCGGAGGTTTGAGGAAATGGATGACGTGCGTAACAGCTGCGTAGCCTGGTATTCTGATGATATACACACACATGGTCGCGATTGCACTCCATTTGTATGCAAGGCACCAAAAGAAATGTTTTACAAGTAGCCATAAAGCTGGATTAGCCCACCAGGTTAATGGGGCACAAAGGTCATTGGTTGACGAAGGCCCTGGGCAATAGCGAAAGCGCGCGTCGCACACAATTATGTTCATATAAATAACAGTCTGGATAAACTATCAGTTTCTTGCATACTTCAAGAATAAACGAACAAACGTATGAAGAAAGGATTCTAGGTATGCATAAATGTATCCCGCTTGCTACCAACGACCTTGTACCCTCTCACAGCCTTTCTCTCCTGGCGCTGCTGCCATTTATTCCGGACCGCCCGGGCGGGAACGTTCTCGACCTCCACTAACTCTTTGACTTTCAAAATCTTGCCGGCAATATCTGGCGAGTGTCTGTGGTAAACAGTCTGATTACGTTTGTGGAAACCGAGGGCTTCGAGGGTGCCTTTGATTTTGTCGCCGAGAGAGATACCAGAGCGTCGGAGGGTAATTTTGAAGTGAGTTAGAGGGGCGGGGTCGGGCGTTGGGGTTGTTAATGAAGGAGCGGAGGGTGTTGCTTCTGTACTTGTTGTGAGAGTGCGCGCATAGAGGTTTCGGGCGGACACGGCGCGTCGGCAGATCGTTGGTGATGCCATCCTAGTGTTCTGCATAGTGCATCAGTACTTGCAAGTTATTTCAGATGTTCAGAAACTTACCGTCGATGTACGCGCAATCTACAGCGTCGACGAAATGTAGCAAGTTTTCGGAACGCGGGCGAACGGCGAACGGCAGTTGGCAATGTTTGTCATTGACTCCCAGTACAAATAGCTATCAATACCGGCGACTGCGATCATAGTTGTGTTGCCGCCGGCCGCGGTGGACAACAGTGGACAACGCAACAACTGTTCCCGATTTCTTAATCCCATTCCTACCACTACAACATTAGGACAGGCAACGCCGAGAAATGTCGCAATTGGAAACGGCTCCTAGTGTGCAATCCTCACAGGCAGAGGTCTGGTACCTCAAGGATATCCTCTTTGGCCCACCAGGGGAAGAGAAGAAGCCATTTAAGATTATTACGCAGAACTTCAATGGGTGCGTGCTATTATGACTGTTCTATGAACGGCGGAGGCCTAACCCGTGAATCTGTAGACCCTGTTCATTTATTGCTATATGTAAGTGTTAGTTCAACTTGTCCACCAAGTACTGAGCACGTTCCCCAGGTAATATCCTCATCTTACGTGGCAACATTGAGATTCTTCCACCTACACGGAAGACTGTATCATACGAATTCCTCTCTCAGTTAGTTGCTGAATATCTCCTGACAAGCGCTCCTAATGTTGACATATCCGCTGCATTGTCAATCATGCCATATACCCAAAGTATGTCCATGCTTCACACCCTTGACAGCTTCGACTGATGCGTCACCGCACACAGAGGGAATGGACTTAAATCCCCTGTTCACGGCCGCAACGTCGTTTAGACCTTCAGGGGAAGGAACAGGAGAGTTGGATTTGTTCGAGAAGGCTGGGATTCAGCTAGTTCACGGGTGGCTGGTCGACCCAGACTCTCCAGAAGCCGAAGTAATACAGCGCATCAATGATTACGATCGTGCTGTAGAACTCATTGCGGAGGTGGATCATTTGACGAATGGGAGGCTGGTACTCGATGAGAGCGCGCTCGAAGAACCGAGTGGGAGCAGCAGCAAATCGCCGACGAGTGCGACAAGCTACACAGACGTTCAGAGGGGAAAGATTGAGGACGGTGAGTAGGCTTATGCCATTAATTAGACGGCCACTGATGTTGCCCTCTCAGCTATTGTGATCAGACGGTTCCTTGAGAATACTTCGTCTCAGTTGACCTACCACGGACTCTTCCATCTAGCACAAACGCTCAAACCCTATACCCTCTACGCGTTGTTCCGCAATTCCCATCTTTCTGTGATTTATAAGACGGACGGCGAGGACTCCGCCCTTTATGGTCTAGTAACAGACCAAGTGTTCCTCAACGAACCTTCTATCGTGTGGGAGCGCTTGGAGGACGTGGATGGTAGTTCTTCGACATGGGTGGATGCGGGCTTCCGACGATCAAACCCTGCCGGCGGAGATTTTGCAGGACAGACGGCTGAAGAAGCGCTAGCGGCTGCTGAAATGGCCGCGGGTATTGTTGATCCAACGGAGTGAGCATTCATCCTGTCATTCTGATCCCGATCTCATTCCTCCCTCAAGCTATGAACTAGCGAGACAACTTCAAGCAGAGGAAGAGCATATCGCCCGTCGAGAACATGAGCGCTACCTTCGTGCACAACAAGAACAGGCTGCATTGCAACAAGCGCACCAAGAAGCTGCACAGAAGAAGACGAAGAAGAAAAAAGATCGGGACTGTTTAATTATGTGGATATTCTAATCTTCTATAGCAGGGAATGTAGTCTATCGGGTTTCTATAATGATGGATATTCTACCGGAAACTGCCGCTCGCCTTTAATATCCCGTCCCCTCCCCCCATGACATCCACTCCTGCGCTCGAGGTTTCCTTCTTGCACTCATATTTTACATGCCACCGTATCCAAAACTCCCTGTTACCGATGTCCATAATCCATGCTACTGTCCTTCGCTTCCTGCACACGCATATATCCACAATTTACACCAAGACCTAGCGAGGAACTCTCTGGCGGACTTGAGTATCACTCGCTCGCTCCGAGTTATCAACCCTTTCACTCGTCTGTTGGCTCAAACTGTCAATACTCCTGGAGCGGATCCTGGTGACAAGGGCGTGCTAGACTCGGACTCGGAGACCTCTGGATCTGGCTCTCATTCAGATGCTAGCACAAGTACAGTAATCTCACGTTCCCCCGCTTCGGACAATGGCTCGGGCAGTGAGCAATTCCATTCCGTACCTAGTTGCCAACCCACCTGCATGACTTCTGCTGGTCCCGCTCAAGTCACGCAAGTCGCTCGAATTGCTTCCGAGACTCTAGCCTCTGGTACTGGGACAACCGAGAACGTCAGCTTTGACTCGAACTTCCACCTCACCGCTCCAGGGCGGTTTGGTGGACTCCGCGATTCACACCTTCTCGCACGCCCACCTCGAAAACGGAAGGACCCACATCATCCCTCTGGCTCTGAAGGTAGCGATATTCGAGGTCCACCAAAACACGCGAAGTCTGCCCCTGCAACCGAACAGAGATCCTTCGAGGTGAGACTCAAGAGGCAGCCTTTGAACTTTGATTTGCCTTCGTCCGGACATACACCGAACCCTGCTGGTCCCTTTGCATCGTCGCCTTCTTCGCCAGCGTCGGTTGACATCAAGACATCGCAGCTACCGAAGGTCCAGGTCGAGCTACAGCCGAGGGGACCGAGCGAGTCGAAGAGACTTCTTGAAGAAATTAAGGAGGTCGCGCCTGGAATCCGAATTCCCTACGACGCTAAAAGCGTCTCTTTAATTGCCGGGTACATGGCTGAAAACGGTCAGGGACGTTTTTTATGTGGATATATGTGCTGAATGGAGGGGCTTTTACAGGTCTATTGACCCCGTCCTTGATGAGAGTTATCGGGAGATATCCAAATATCTCAAAGCTCTCTTTGTCACCATCGCTGCAAGAATACAATGGGCTGAATCTGGGACGCGTACCAGACCTGTTGCCAGGTACATATAGACGGCTCCTTTATGTCGCGCGAGGGCTCCTGATAGACGCATATACTCACAGTACTTCACACTCCTGGCTTGTTTACTGGCCTCACCAGCCTGGCTTGCGATCATGCCTTCTTGAAGGATGACGACGTGATGTATTTTCACAACCTCCCACTGCGTAGCTTATCCCTGCGTGATACTCATATTTCTAATGCCGCGTAAGAGCTTGGTCCCCGATTTTCAGAACCGTATCTCACTCAGACTTCTGACAAAATAGGATTTACATGCTCGTTTCCCACCGACACACCTTGCTTCGGCTATCTATTGGCTTAAACTCCTCTATTGGTGACTACGCTGTACCCGCGCTGGTGATGTTCGAGAGGCTCAAACACCTCGAGATCGACGGAACAATTGTTTCCATAAAGGGCCTACGTAACTACGCATCTGCCCTCCACCTGCGCAGTCAAACAGCTCGCGTCGAGATACCGGAGAGCTGCCGTATGCACATAGAAAGTGAGTGCGTTCACTCCCTTTTATCTCCACACCGCTGATCAACACATGGGGTCGAAGGCATGGATCGCGAATATCTCGTGAATATTCAACCTCCCCTCATGAGCGATTGGAGATTCATTGGGACACTGTCATTGGTTGAACTAAGACGGAATCTCGCCGCCCATTCCGTGGCTAACAGGAGAATCTTGACGACTGGCAATAAAGCCGACTTGAGGGAGAGGTTGTACAAAATATTGAGAGAGAGGGAAGAAGATTTATGGGTGATGGAGATGCTGGAGAAAGGTAAAGCATTAGATGCTGAGATTACCGACGACGAAAGAGTCAACAACGGGGGTGTTGCTGGGACGAGCGAAGATGAGTATGCGATAGAGGGTTCGGAAGAGGATGACTAGAGGTTCTGTACGCGTAGTTTCATCGAGTATCTGGTCACTGAGCTACTCAACCCGGGTGCGTTTCCTTCTTTTTCGCGCTTGTTTCCTCCTGTCATCTGTGCGCTGTCTTTTCCTCCTTTGTCTTCCCTCTGACTCCTGTGGATTAATGCGTCTCGTTTTGTTGGCCGTTCATGCTTTGCCATTTGCTGTTACGATAACTTAGACTCACTTAATACCGCAACTAGCCAATAGAACTGGTTGTACACCTGAAAGCACTCGAGCTCTGGTTCATCCTTAGATCAAAGCCTTATTACGAGATCGTCCATATAGCTGAGATGTGGGAAGGCTCTGGCGTTCCTTCTGGGGAAGGTGGATACAATTTCTCTGAACACCTAAATCAGAAGGAACGGGGCACGCCCGCTGTGGCTATATTGTTTTGGGATTGTGCTTACTCGACAATAAACAAAACTCCTACCGGAACACTGCAGCAAAGAAGAGAACTGGAGCCTAGGCCCATCAAAACCCCCACGTATCCAGGCCATTTGCTAATGAGATAAGCACGGGCTTGCAAGGCTGGGCTGTTACCGTTGTCATTGATATCCGAAAGGGAGTTCGCGAAGAGTGGAAGCATAACCGCACTGCGACAGACATCCAAAGAACCCGAGAAGCATTGCCTAAATGTTATGGTCAAGTGGCAAGGCAGAACAGAGTACGCGATTATCTGGCGTATGCTGGAAGGTCAACTCATAACTCTCAGGTAGACAACCCTCAAGAAGGTTGAATGACTAATTGTCACTCTGGAAGCCAAGTATTGGCCATACAGACGCCATCTCAAAAGGTCGAAGTCCGGAAGTTGTCTGTCTTACCTGGCCTTGATCGACGCCATGAGCTACAAAACACTGCTACGCCCAATCGCGAGTGTTATTTGAGACAATGAATCGAGTGCAACAGTGGAGAACCTGTGTACATACGGACTCGACTCTCTTACGTTATGTTCTTGTTGGACTATTGTGAATTCTTAAACAGGTACTAACCTACCAGGCGTTGCCACTGTGTTAGAGAACTCTCGTGCGCATAGTTTGGTTCTCCACTTGGTATTATAGAGACCTAGAGCGTCAGTATACGTAACTTTGATGCACAGAATTCGACGAGTGCATCTGCAAGGAGCTCACTGAGCACGCTAGTGGCCAGAAGATTAGAATGCTTCACACTTCTTCCATTGTCTATATGTTGAGACTCTGAAAAAAGTCTGTTAAGTCTATTCTTAGATCGCTGAGAAGAAATAATACCTACGATCGACTCCATCTTGACTTTGGAATATGAAGATTCCCGGACGTGCGGAGACCGAGTCTTCGACAACATTCTTGCCATACTAGTTATATTACTCTCACCACTCAGTGGGTTTTTCTTGGAGCTACTGACGACTCTGCGTTCCTGAGCTTCTCCTTTGCTACAGCTAGCCCAAACCAGCCATTAGCAAGAGACAAAAACTACTTTTCAAATAAATATACCATCCGCGATTTTACTACCCAAGAGCCCTCAGGCAAGTAGACCTCTTCGTACCATGATTACTCTACTAAGACCGACCATGCAGTACCTAACTCAATACTAGTTACACTGGATAGGAGGACGAATCAATGACTGAGATGGGCTAATCAGAGCTGCGTTTCTGCCAGTGAGTCATTACTCCCACTGATTCGGTTACCTGAAGCACTGCCTGGATGTGAAGTGTTTACGGAATTCGACTGCCATTAATCTCGACATAGACACCCACGCAGGCAAGAAGGGTTGTTCTTATAGGTATTAGCTTGAATGCATACTAAGCATTGATCCTTTCCCACTTGAGCGAGACATAATATACCCTGATTTGAATGGTACCCAAATGGCTGGAAACATGGGTTGGATGTGCCGAAACTCAAACATTGTTCCATTCCGCGCGTTGGTGTACTGCGCTACTGTGCATGAAATACATAAGATTTCGTGGCCGCCCACCACCTGTTTTCGCGTCTCGACCGAGTAACGACGCGTCGGGAGCAACAATTATGGCGACTAGCAATAAAATGACTCCGAATACGACTTTAGCGAGCACTAGTGGCGCTGATTTGGCAAAACGCGTATTTCATAGTCTCGTTCTGAATGAAATGCTACGTATACAACATCCAAGCTGTCAATGTTGGGTGAATAATAGTGGCATTTGGAACCGAAATTATGAAAATGTGTGCGATGCTGAAAATCTGAGGGTCTGAATCGATTCTGGTATATAAACGTTCGTGTTTCTGTGCTAAATCCTCAGGTCTCTTGACTACTCCACTGCACATTTCAGTTTATTTCAACTCTAAGCACTTTTGCTATGGACACCCAGGTGAGGCATTCGCTTTCACCGCCTCGCAGTGGTTATCGCTGGCGTCTCACCGTTATGCTCGCCCTCAGTTCAGGATTGCTAACAGCTCGGCGGGCGTTTGGGCGAAGAGCTTCCGTAGCCCTGCTCCCATTGTTCCCATTATCTGGGATCCGAACTATGCTGGCCCGTTTGAGAGGGTAAGCATACCTTCTCTATTTCCCCCCTTTTAAATACAGCTCACCCCTCTTAGTGGAATGTACAACCCTTCCAAGATGGGTACAGCATTCGTAATATTGGCAGTGGATTCTGGATTTGTGCCAGAGGCGATGAAGTTGTGAGTATAGGGATGATCCTGTCCAGCTCTCCACTCGAGATTTGCGAGCTAAGGAAATTCTCGGTGTTTGTAGATTGCCAGCTCTGGGTTTGATCCCGTAGCCTGCAAGTGGTCTATTGAACGTGCTGGTGGCAATCAATTCATTGTATGTTGACCTCTGCCTCTGGGATCTGCACCTTTTGAAACGCATGGGTTTGCCTTTCAGATCAAGCTCCCCAATCAAGATCTCGTTTGGACCTTGGAAGAAGGCCGCGTAAGTTGGACCACCTATTTCACTGAGCCGCTTTCTGATCACAGATACCTGGCTCTCTAGGCTACCATCCGCCCAGCTGATGGTACTCCTGAACAACGTTTCGAGCTCACACCGGCTCTCCAGGACTAGGCACATGTTAGAATGAGTAGTTGGCTGTCTCGAGTAATGTAATGAATGAAGAGTCTTTGTTGGAAGATGCTTGACAAGATAAGGTGCGGGCTGGATTCAATCCTGAGGTTCTAGAGTTGGAGTGTTTTGGTATCGCACCCACTCCGTCCACCACCATCCCCATGAACTTGTAGTTATTGATCAATACCCCCTCTGTCTATCCATTTACGTATTGCGGGAGGGAGGTCGGTAACTTGCAATGTCCGGATGCGGTGCAATATGAAGGATGGTAATTATTGCTGGAAGTGAGACGACCCATGTGAGCTCGGAGACAATGTGGTATGGTCCAGCGGGGAAAATTTTGTTTGCTCTTTGGTGCCGGTACCGCGGCTCCTCGCTTGCCCCTCCCATCCCGATACTTATTTCGGACCATTACATGGAATATCTGTCACTGTAGTATCTTCGGTTGCGGTATCAGGTTCCATTTCTTGCTTACATTCCTACATAACTGTGGATGTCCTTTAATTGTATTTTTTTTATCTCATGTCCTGTGTTTCATAGGGAGGGTCAGGTGCCCAACAGTTGTGTCTGAACGTCTGGAAGCCTGGGCTATGCATCCAATGGCTTATGGGAGAGGCTTATAATTGTCGGCTTTTTGATGTGGGTCTGTTTTCTTTCGCTGCATTTCGGATCATTGCATGGAATGTCCACTATTTTTGGATTGTAGCAAGCATTCACCACCCCTTAATACTCCTATGTGGTGCGTTCATCTTATTTTGCTTTGTCACAGTTCCCATTACTTGTTTCCTGTGGGATCAGACGTCTCAGAACCAATGCTTGAATGACTGTGAGCCCGAGTTAGGCATCCAAGTGGTTCATAAGCTATAAGACCTCGACAGGAGAGCTCATAACCTTTGTGCTTTTACTCGCACGATATAAAAATAATACCACCATACCGGTACCCGTGCCCGAGCCTTAGTTCACGACGATGTGTGGAATGCAACGTTACATTGAGCGGCAGTAAGGATTGAGAATATGTGAGAATGATTTTGGTTAACTTTTCGGCAGTGGCGTCGGCCACACAAAAGATACCTCAGGGAATTCTGCCTCGCACCCTTTAGCGAACATGCAGGCTGCCAATCTAGACGGAAACATTCCGGTGACGACCTCCGTGGATGAGGGAGCCGATTTTGAGGATTAACGAGAACTTGAGGGTAACGAAAGTAGAACCCGGTTGCCTACATAAGGCCCAGTTGTCCTCTGTTCCATCCCAGGTTCCTCGACTACTCAGCTATATATCTCAACACAAATTGGTTCAATAATGTCCATCCAGGCAAGTCGACTTGTATCTGGTGCTACACAACGGTATCGCTCACAAAATCTTCGTCGTCCAGGAGCTTGTTGCTGGTCAATTCAAAATTATGTGCCAGGCAGACTGGGCGAAGAATTTCCCTGGCACGGGAAGGCCGCCTTTCTTGACCGGAATTTCCTTTGACGATGCGTTCGCCAGCATTTATGAGAAGGTGTGCCTCTTTACTCTCCATGTTCGGGCCTCCGTTATTCACTTGGGCTCTAGTGGAACATCGAACACTTCGAAGAGGGATATAGAATCCGCAATAACGGCACTGGTTTCTGGGCATACGCCAGGAACGGTGAAGTTGTGAGTATATTAACTGGCTCTTCATGCAATATAATAGATATTAAGAGAGTCTTGCAGGAAGGCAGCTCCGAGTTTGATGCAGCGGCCTGCAAGTGGTACATCGAATCTGCTGGTAACGGCCATTTCAAGGTACGTGAATCCCTCTGTGTAGTGGGGATGGCTCTGGCAACTCGCCATTAGATTTTACACCCCAACGAGGACCTCGTCTGGACTGTCAAGACTAGGGAGTCCGGGTACCCGAAGACTGTGAGCCTTTCTCGACGTTTAACTATTTTACATTTCTGACTATGTCCATGCGTCTTCAACTTCAGCTTTTCCTTGAGCCTGCTGATGGCTCTAACGCTCAACTTTTCTCCTTCGAGAGGAGTAACTAAGGTGTTTTATAATGCTGAAATGCTTCGTATTGAAACGTATTGAATATCGAATTGGTGAACTGTATGAGGTGACCGTAGTGTATGTTGAAACCAGTCGGGAAATCCAGTGCCAAAGAGCAATAGGAGTAGCATAAGTAAAAGAATGCGGGCTTGAATGTACGTCTAAGTTACATAGACCACAGAACCTGGACCCCAGGAAGAAAGAATCCGAGGGTGTGGGTGTCAAGGTGAGTAAAGTACAGAAACTCCCCTACAGTACAATCTAAGGCATGGGCACGGAGACACTCTTCAAGTTGGAACTAGAATGTACAGAGATAGTAAGTGTTGATTATGGAACAAGTGATAAGTGCGACGATCCGGTTATCCACACAGTGGAAACCACTCGATGGGAATGTAGCTAGGGTCTGCGAGAACAAAATGCAATATTTACGGAGTCGGAAGGGGGGCAATGATACATTAATGCATACATACAAAACACGTATAGATCCCATGAGAACAAATATGACCCCTAGTACGAGATTTTCGCTAAATGCAATCCGAACTATGTATGAATGTCTTCCATTCTTCCATCACACGTATCCTCTCACTATCTGTTATTGCCGTCGTCAGAACACAAGGATATCATATAGAAGCAAGGAATTCTCGAAATTAATCTTCTCCAATAATGGAAACGGTGCAGGTGGATGAAAAAGGATTATGTAGAATCACCGGAATGGAACACTTTGAGCCACCGTCAATCATGATTTACGACGCTTTGGAGTCAGCAATACACTTCGAGCAAAAGTCAAGAATGAGATAGCTTGCACGCCAGGTGAGAGTAATTGACCACTGGATTCGAGGAATATAGCGTGAATGACTTACAGTAAATTATAAATAGGATGATGGAGAGCTTAGCGGTAACTGCAAGATTACGTGTGATAGGTGTCGACGACATAGTGTTGATAGGTCTCCCCCTTTATTAGATTGAACATACCCCTGATTGCTGTACAGCTTCTTCCGACTGTATGTTCTCTGTCTGGTACAAAGCGGTCCTATACGCCAGTAGACATAGTGAGCTGTTATCTAGTGCCGCCACGGGCCTTACCGAGCGGAGGTCCGTGTGACCACAGTGATTGTGCCCACTGGAAGAAAGACAGTACGTACTGCCTTGCGCGTACTTACCCATCGCGTACTTTTCAACTTTCTTGCTTTGCATTCCTACGTAACCGCGGAGGTGCTTTAACCGTGCTTTGTCGCCTCATTTCCTGCGCCTCTTACGGAGGGCCAGGTGCTCCAATAGCAACCTGCGAATGGCTGGAAGCCTGGGTTGCGTACCCGAGTGACTTATGAGGCGAGGCCCGATTCTGAGCTTTTGAGGCAGGTCCGACTGAAGACCTGCGCTTTCATCTCACTGCATTTCGGATCGTTGCATGGAATGCCTGTCGTACTATTTTTGGACTGTAGTACCTTGTTTCATTCACTTAATTCATTTACACCCTACGTAACGTGTTTCTCTTATTCCGCTTTGTCAAGGCTCCGATCGTTTTGACTTCTATGGGGTTAGACGTTTCAGAAACGGTGCTTGAATGACTGTGAGCCAGAGTTGGGTATCCATGTGGCTCATAACCTATAGGATTTCGATGGGGGGCAATAGCCCCAGCGCCATTAATTGTAGAAAATACGAACAATACCGCCACATTGGCACCTGTGCCCGACCATTAACTCACGATGACGGGTAGAATGCAACGCTGCATTCAACAGCCGTAAGGATTGGACACGTGTGGGAGTGATTTTTGGTGAACACGTCGGCAGTGGCGTTGACCGCGCAAGAAGAATACCTTAGGGTATTCAGCCTCACGCTTTCTAGCGAACATGCAAGTTGCCAGTCTCGACGGAAATTCTATAATGACGATATCAAAGGATGAGGGAGCCGATCTTGAGGATTGACGAGATTTTGCAGCGAAGAAACTGGAAGCTGGTTACATATATAAGACCTAGTTGTCCTCCATTCCATCCCAAGTCCCTCGACTACTCAGTTATATATCTCAACACAAGTTGCTTCAACGATGTCCACCCAGGCAAGTTGCCCTACATCCAGTGGTGTATAGCAATATTGCTCATGAAACTCTGCCATCCAGGAGCTTGTTGCCGGTCAATTCAGAATTAACTGCCAGGATGACTGGGCGAAGAATTTCCCTGGCGGGCCAGGAAGGCCTCCTTTCTTTACTAGCATTGTTTTCGACGATTCTTTCGCTAGCATCTATGAGAGGGTACGCTTCTTACCTCTCCATGCTCGAGGCCGGGCCGTTATTCACTCCGCGCTCTAGTGGAGCATCGAGCACTTCGAAGAGGGGTATAGGATCCGCAATAATGGCACTGGTTACTGGGCTTATTCCGAGGGTGGCGAAGTTGTGGGTGTATTACCCAACTCTTCGTGTAAGACGATGGATACTCAGAGTCCTTGGCATGTACAGGTCGGCAGCTCCGAGTTCGACGCAGTGGCCTGCAAGTGGTACATCCAGTCTGCTGGTAACGGCCAGTTCAAGGTGCGTGGATCCCTCTATGTAGTGGAGGCGGGCTCTGACAGTCCTACCGTTAGATTTTACGCCCTAACGAGGATCTTGTCTGGACTATCAGGACCAGGGAACCCGGCTACCCGAAGACTGTGAGCCTTTCTCAGCTCTTAACTATTTCACATTTCTAATTGTGATTATGCGTCTCAAACTTCAGGTTTTCCTTGACCCTGCTGATGGCTCTGACGCTCAGCTCTTCTCTTTCCAGAGAATTGACAGGGACTAAAAGGGCTTTGTCAATCATCCGTATCGAAGTACATTGAACGTTGAATTGGTGAATTGTATCAGGTGATCATAGTGTGTATCGAAACCAGTTGTAGGAACCGGTAATAAAGAACGATAGGAGCAGTATAAACAAATGAAACGAGCGCGATTGTATCCGTATGCTGCCTAGACCACAGAGCTTGCACTCCGGGGAGAAAAAGCCCCAGGGTGAGTGTCAAAGTGAGCAAAGCTCAATACCTGACAGTACTGCTTACAAGGTAGTCTGGCCAAAGCTCACCTATTAGACATGGCCTACAAGGCGGTTGGAGTCAGTTATCTATCGTAGGCCGACATCTTGAAGGAGATATGTATATCTTGCACGTTTGGTGAGAATAATGGGCTCATTCAAGGAATAGGCCTCTTGTTTGTCAGATAGATCACACCTAACAGTTCAAACTCCCACAACGACGGAGTCACTGGAGGCATGCAATGAAGTTCGAGGACAAAGAAAAGATATTCACGCTATAGCTTCGCATGAAGACTTTCATTATAAAGAAAAGATACAATACTCTTCACATCGCAAATCCCAAATCAGAGAGCACGCAATAAGTATACCAACTGCTTCAGATCCTATCCAGGGTTGACAAATCAAAGAGTCGGTGCTGGAGTCTGCCCAGGAAACTTTGGCTTGAACTGTTTCTCAAGTCCACCGTTCGACCGCTTTGCACGGACCGGAGAAGCAGAGACTGTGGGCAGAGACTTGCAGTTTGACGAAGAAGGAGCAGGGTGTGGCGGTGGCGTTGTGGGGTCACCCTGGTGGAAGGTGCTAGTACCATAGACACCCATCGGTTGACTGAGGGTTACATTAGCAAAAGTGAGATGGACAAGCAACGATCGTGTTTCTTACGCGTTATCCCCCTCACAGTTCTCAAAGACTCCAGCATCATAGTTGGCAGGCATGTTCTGTCGGCACAAGTAAGGACAAGTTAGAGGGATAGATTAAAGAGGAGTCCTTACCCAGTAGCATCCCATGACGTCATAGATGTGGTTGCAAAGCTTGGTAGCGTTTGGTCCTCGGCAAGCGCGAATGCAGAACTCTTTATCAGACATAAAGTTTGTCCACTCGTGGTATTGCTGTCCACGGCCAAAGGAATCGCCGAACAACAATCCACCAACTACGAGTGCGCGTCAGCACATTGTCCACAGATTAGCACCAAAAAGCACTTACTGGGGTTGCCTCTGCCGTCCGCACCGCGGTTATCAAGCTCTCCTCCGGCATCACCGGCAGGAATGTTGATCTTGGTAAAGTCACCTTGGCCAGTGATTTGGACGTAGTCGGGTGTCTGGACAAAGTGCACGCCGGTGAGTGTACCGTCAGGAATAACTCGAGTTCCCCGGCCAGATTTGGTACACCAAGCGACCTCATAACGTTCAGTGTCACCAATAGTGCCTACGTGAGCTGCGCGAGGTGTGAGATATCGGTGAGTTACTGTGATTTCAGGAGAACAACCCACGGGGAGCCCAGACACAGAAATCTTCTGCAGAACTGAAGAGAATTTAGTTAGCTTGGATGCTTATGATGGGTGACGGAGTCGTACTTGATCCAAGCAGTCTGGCAGTTGGAGTTCTGATCAGATCCCGCTCCACAGTTGTTCGTTCCAAACTGTTCATCCTGGCTTGTCTGGGGGAGGGCGTTGACCATGTAACCGGTGTTCCAGACCTGGTTCGGGGTGCCGGAGCACGACCAGATTTGGATCTACGGGAATCCAGCAAGCATCAGTGTCAAACAACTTGATAGGGCTAGAAATCACCTTACCCGGTTGCCATCGGCAGTGCTACCAGCAGAAAGATCAACGCATTTGCCACGGTCCGTCCAAGACAGATGGTTGTCCCACTATGCAGTCATCATTAACACTCCGACTGAAAAGAAATAGGATGAAGATCGAAGCCTCACGATGTTGTAAAACCACTGTTGATTCGCGTTTCCGGGATTACAGGTCCAGATCTGCAGCTTGGTTCCGTCCGCGTTTACGCCACCAGTAACGTCGAGACACTTGTTGCCGTAAACCTTGACGCTCCCGTTTTCAAAGACCCACTTCTGGGAGGCAGCGCCAGTACATCCTTGTAGGGTGACAGCAGCACCGTCGGCATTAGATGCAGCTGTCATGCACTTTCCTACAAGAATGTAAGGATATTCAGCAACAAAAAGAACTCGGGACAAGGTAATACTGCCGTACCATTATCGAGAACGTTTTGAAGCAAGAGTTCACCCTTGTATCTGTGAGAGATTTAGAAGATCATCAATGACCGAACTAGGGAACGGCCACGAGGAAGCGTGAAGGCATACGTAGGGACCTGGGCCTGGACCAAAACACTCTGCATCCCCAAAGCGCCAACGAGTGCAGCAAGCGTAACCTTGCGCACGAACGATTCCTTCATCGACAAATGCATGATAAATTCTAGGAGATAACAAAGGAGTGTGAGGGGATGACAAAACGTCACGAGGAGTAAGCACGGAGAGACAAGAGAATGGTATAGGACACGTCAAAGTGAAGAATCCTTGGTTCCACCCACACCGCGTGGGGGACTGTTTATACCTTTTCGCTCGCTTCTTCGAAGGGTCAAATTGCACGAGGCTGACCCTGAGGATATTTATAGACCCTTCCCCTGCACCAAACACAGCTTAGTGCAATCATGAGTTCGAAGGGGTTGACGGCATCGACCCGGCCTACCTCCCATAGGTATTATTGATCTCACTCGTGCTCCATGTACGCCATGATGATGAAATGTGGTGCAGACTCGAGAGGTGCGACGAGGTGGGCCAAATGGACAGATCAGACCAGGCCAAACAGACCTTTTTGCATTTCTCGAAATGTCATCTCGTGATTTTGATCCTGTCAGAATTTGACAACCACTAGTATGGGGAATTTGATGGCAATCTTAATGATCGTGTAGGGTCGAATGTTGTAGATTTTGATTTGAATGGAAAGACCAATGCCGAGAAGCCCTTCGACTTCAGGGTTTTGCAACTCTGGGTGTTTCGGTATCGAACGTTTCAGTCCCTAAAGGAAAAAAGAGAAGTAACCACATGAATGTACATTATCCATTTAATATTCGTACACTTTCTTTCCTTCCCATTCGTTCCTTCTTTACACACATATATCAACAAAGGGAAACAAAAAAACCAAGCCTCGACTTCTCGAAGTCTCAAACCAACTTGACCACATACCTATCCCATGACGGATAACTCACACCTTCCGCTTTCATTTTCTCAATCTCCTTCGCCCTCTCACTCTTAACCTTGCCCTTACCCTTCCCTTTCACATCTTTCCCTGTAACGTTTTTCCCCTCCTTCTCAGCTGCCAACGCGCGTTCTCGTTCTCGCCAATGCGCACACCCCACACCGTGCTCACACTCGAACCCAGCTGTCGTTAACAAACTCTCCGGACTGAGCGGGGGTGGAAATGGTGAATTTGACGAAGGTAATAAGACGACCTTGAGTTTTCGACTGTCGTTACGCGTACGGGCAAAAGGTGGGTCTTTCACTTTTTTAGGTTTCGGCACGCCAAGTCGCTCAAAAAGGTCTTGTTCAGATGAATCAGTGGTGATGATATCGTTTACTATGTTTTCCGCCGCTTTGGAAGAGGATGAGGGTGACGGCGCTGAAATGGAAGGGGAGGGTGGTTTTGATATTGGAGTGGCAGGAGGATCCGGATCCGTCACTTCTGGTATCGGCGGTATCAGCGCCATAAGTTCGTTTAGGGCTTCGGTGTTGTGTGGTTGGAGTCTTAGAACTGCACGAAGGTCTACCTTCTTGTCAGCTTTAGTGATTGTCTGTGTGTATAGAGGGACGTACCTTTGATAGCCTCATTGGGCCTGTCCAACATACGTCTGGCACGTGCTCGACGATATAAGCCTTTGCTACTACGATGTTGACTGAGCGCTTTTGTGCATGCTTTTTCTGCTTCAATCCAACTAAGGAATAGATAAGCGCTCGTGATATCGTACGACGTCAAAGACTTCAGAAAACGGACTTATTCAGCTTCAAGTGAGCTGCAGCCAAATTGAGTTGGTAGTGCGGCAACTCAGGTTCAATCTGGAATGCAGTCTCGTAGTGTTTAACCGCAACCTCAAAGTCGCCCTTCCGAAAGGCTGTATTGCCCTTGAATACATGTCAAACACGGATATGAACACACTAAAGGTTGGACCAACCTTTTCTTTCTCCTTTTCCGCGCGAAGGTACCTCCACTCCATCATCTCTCCGATTGACATGTCCGACTCTTTGAGCTTGACGCCACCCATATCCTGATCCTGCCCAGGCTCCATACCGCCAAAATCTAGATCGATTTCCCATATATCCTCCTCTCCCTCCGTTTCCCAACCATAAACCCCGCTTCCCCTGCCATCCCATTCCCTCTGTTTCCCAAGTCGCACCCCACTCTCCTCCTCATCTTCTCTCACAGTACGTTCACACACCTCTCCAAGGTGATCCGTTGAACACCCACATTCACACCACTTAGTCGTGAGTTTTTCCCTCAAAACCAAGCCATAGCCGCGGACATCGAACTCGCGTGCGACGCGCCACAGGGTCTGAGAGACTTTTTCGTAACCATAACGAACCTTCTCGCGCCAATTGCTCGAGTCGTCCCAGTCGGGGTGGGCGGGCATGTCATTAATCCGACCGTATTTCAACTCGCAAGCATCCTCGAGGGCATCCTGGCCCTCTTTAAGTGAACCTAGGTGAGGGGGTTTGGAAAACGTGGGAACAGGCAAGGCTTCCAGCGTGTCAAGGTGCGCTTTCAGTGCGGGGTAATACGGCAGTAGTCGAAGGGAATGGAGTCCCCTCTTTGCGCAGATCGGAACATTGTTAGACATAGCCTAAAATTGACAGAATGCGATCAGCGCTAGCCACCAGTGAAACAGATTCCCACATACGAACTGTCGCAAAGCTGTATACGACCACAACACACTCTTCGTCGCAACCCTCTCCCCAGCTTGACGCATATCCATACTAATGAGCGCCCTAAAGAAGTCCTTGATCTCATCGCAGTTGTAGTTCCATGCGAGCCAACTCGGACCTCCAAGCGACAGGCAACGCATAACGAAAGTAGGGAGTTGGACGAGGGAAAGGCTATATAAGCGCGTGGAGAAAAGGCGAGCGATGTCATGTTCGTATCGAATGAGTAGGATGCGGGCGATGGCTCTTTCGAGTTCCGAAATCGCTGGCTCAAGTTGAGCGACGGCTGTCATTGCCTGTGAGATGCTGCGGTCGATTAGGGGATTGAGTTTATGATGTCCGTGTCCGTGGGTGAAATTGTGTCCATGGCTATGGTGTCCATGATTATGGGCTGGAGGAGAGTCCTTGACGGCGTATGGAGTACCTTGACCGCTTTTTTTCAAGAGACCAGAGGCGGAACGCTTCTTGACATGGGAATACTTGGCCGGCATGGGGTGCTGTTGTACCAGATCGGGGGAATATAAACCGAGAAGTTTCGTAGCTTTTGGGGGCCGCGAAGTACCCGGAGTCAGTGCAGCGCAAACAAAAGCACCCGTAAGAAAGGGGCTTTATGACCGTCAACAGCCAGTAATGGAAGCAAGAGGCAATGATTATGCCAGGGTCGAGGCAGATTCTCAGCGCACAAATGTATTGATCAATACCGTGGTAACAAAGAGCAGTCAGGGCTATGTTATAAGCGCACATAGGCGCTTGATCCTCTTTCGACAGGTAATAAACGAGGTCATTCCGTGCATATGAGCTGTTACAATGACAGCTCACGAACTCACGTACCCTCTCCAAGCCACGGAGCTTCCAAGTATCAGAGTGAGTATTTGAAAGTTATGCTTACCTCGAAATGAAATGCACCCTCATGTATGATAGTTGCTGCGAAGCCACTGCAAAAGAGCTGATTGCTATTGTCACGATAGTGCCATCATACTAACTGGTCAGCAACTTACCTGCCCCGCATATGCGCCCCGAACTTAAGTCAGGCGGAACAGGTTATTCGGAAGTCCAAAATCTCGTAATTCAAGACCTAATTCCGTCCCGTTTATTGCATCGCGACGACTACTTAGTATCACCAATGAAGTCCTTCGTCCACGACCTAGCAGCAGGGTGCGGAGACTGAGAGATGGGAGGGACTGGGTAGTCGAATGGGAGGATATAAAGGAAAGGGTCCAGCCCTGGGCAGGACTCTGTATGGCTATCAGTATCAACGATCGAGAAAATGCGTGAGATGAGGTTGTGCTGACGAGGGGTAATGGCGCCTGTCCGATTACGAAACCCTTTCGTAGCGTGTCAAGCCTCGAAAGGAGAAAATTGCCTTCCTTCGACTTGCCATCCACTCTAACCATCCCGTCAAGGTGGTAATTATGGTCCTGTGCGAGAAACAACATAAGTATACATCTTGGGGAATGGTGTAGACGAACATACCCAGTCATGGAGACGATTGAGGAATCCAACGAAGGATTCGGTGTCAGAAACCGAAGTGAGGTGACAAAAGTCGAATTGTCGCAATTCCGCGATGATGGCCTGAGCATCTTCCTCGGGTACTAAGGCACAGGCCCTCCAACACGTTTCATTGGCAAATTTTTCGACACGAGAGGATGGCGGTTGGGTAGGAACAATACTCCGGGAAGGATTTTGGGGATTTTGGGGAACCCACTTCAGTTGAGGTAGGCTCTCTGGTGAATGACAAGTCGTATCTGACAAGTTCTCAATACAATGATTATCATTGCAAACCTAATGAAAGTAGCTTACCCTTCAAGGTGCATCCACGCCTGATTGAATAGTTCACCCACCGGAGTGAGTGAATCGCCACATCACGATGCGTTTTCCCCTCCTGTACATAAAAGTGACCAGAACGTCTTGGATCCCTGAGAAAATCTCCAAATGAGGCATGGTAGAATCGGAGCTGATACTGGCTCGCATATGGGGCCGGGGGGACATCCATCACCGAATGAAGCCGACGAAGTGCACGGTAAAATGTGCCCTGATCCAAGTGCAAGAAATAACAAAGCTCCTGTGCTGACAAGCGATGGTATGAGTAAAATAGGCACATGCCTATTATTTGCATAGTGGTTTGGAGCGTGTTCGTAGGAATGGTAGAGAGGATTTGCTGATAGAGGAGGTCTAGGCGATGTAGCGGGTTGACGGATGAATCGAGAAAGTAAGATCGTTCAAGGAATGCAAGGCATATATTGAGTTGGGCTTCAGGATTATCGCTCTCTGCGTTTCCGACAAATTTTAGGAGGGTAGAGGCGAAGGCGAATAGACCCGAGGACGCTCTTGCAATCGCATGCAGCTGTGATTCCGATGGCCAAGATTCACCGGGATTAACATAAATAATGTCGGAGTATTTCTGGCGGATTTCCTCAAAGCCATCGCGAAGGAACGTGAGGATATCCACCTTGGCCTCATCATCATCGGGAACGATTTCCTCTCTCATACATCTAGTCTCGTCAACTGCCCTTGAGAAAACGTTCTTCAGGTGTGATTCGGGTCGACTGCAGACCATCCAGAGAAGAGGGATGTTCATCGTGCGTAAGTGCTCGCCAATAAGTCCGACAAACGCGCACTGTGCATCCTCCCCGTTACATTCGTCTAGCCCATCTAGGATTATGAGTAGAGGTCGCCGTGCGACGGAAGGCTTTTGTGATTCGAGAGTGGCGAATGGGGCGATGATCAGTTCCTTGAATTGGGTACGTAGATCCTTTTCGAGCAGGACCGTATAACCACAGCAGGTTCCGATTACGTTGAGGCTCGTTAAGCCAGGTGGTGATTCGATCTCGAAGGGCTCGCCGAGTTGAGGGATGACACCGTGGTGGAGGATACCGGGCAGAGGAGTCGACTTCTGCACCTGATATTCTGTGCTGCGCGAGGAGTTCCATGACTGTAAGATTTCATTGAGCATAGATTCCTGGCGAAGCCGCTGGTGGACATACCGGTGCGGCTAGAATCCAAATTCTGTATTATGTTAGAAGTCATAATGGGATTATTTAAGACGAAATTGCTGGAGTTGGGGAAGAACTGTGATGGGCCAGATCCGCTATCCATATTTGAAGGCTTTCCCCTGCCTGCTAACGAATGAGCATTGGCGCTGTAAAAGACCCGAAGGAAATGCTCGCCCGCACGTTGAGGAGTCCTTTCTCTACCATTAACGATTGTTGCAGGGGTTGTGGATATCCTAGGAACAATATCTTGGTTCGTGAACCGCTCTCTCCGCGAAACTGAAAGTCGGACATGGTCATTGTCATCTGAATTGTGGGCTCTGAACTTCTGGGATTTCCCGAGATGACGCAGGAAGGGTGTGAAACAGAGTACCATAACCCGTAGCGACCAAGTTGCTGGCGGTTAGCTAGAGTGCGATAAAGTAGACTCAACTGCGCAATGGGAAGTGACCGTGGAAACATTATACTCTTGGCACGTGAGTAAATGATGACGAATGATGAGTTCTGCCCTTCTATGCCGCTACAAGCAAACTATCTGCTAAGACGAGGTGAGTATATATGTGAGTAAACGGATAGGCAGTAGTAATGTTGTGACAAGGCAGCATCACTTGAGCGAGCGGTTGATAGGATCCTCCACTCACCGTACTTAAAGAGTTGTAGTAGAGCATGAGCGACAGAGCTATATTTCATTGTTTAATTCATACATCGTGTCCTCAGCAACGCCATCTCAGAAGTCACCAACCCACTTGAATTTTCAGTGCTGTGTGGCCAGGCAGGTTAATCCTTCGAAGACAACCTATCGATAATGAACATTATACATTTAGATGATTTTCTAATGAGAAACCTACAGGGCCGGGAACAATTCCTGCAGTGGTCTAAAAGAAATAGCTATCTGGCCAGGCAATCTAGCGAACCGTGAGCAACATTCGGTCATACCACGGACGGAAACACCTCTATGGTATCTTCCTTCGCCAGCCGAGCGGATAGCCCATTTGGTGCTTTCGCCAGCGGCGACTAACAATTCCGTCCGAAAACTGTAGTGTTTGACGCGGACAAGGTCAGAAGGGTCAATTTACCTCAGGAGGTGCAACGCAGGCGCATGGGTTTCGACACTAGTGACTGTAAAATCCTGTCGCTCACTGTCACAAAAGTCCAAATGCCACTGGGGACGATAACTTCTTTCAGTAATCGGGGAGCATAGCAGGTAAGAGTTGCACTGGTATCTTGCTGAGATGGTCTCCGGTCCCTCCTTCCTCAGGGGATGGCTTGATCACGCCATCGACATCACGAAACCACAGCGGGCCACTAGCAATCTTCAATACGCCAGCAGCGATCCGGGAAAGGATGCAGTGGCTCAGATGTGAAACATTTTCAAGAGATATAGAGAACTTACTATTTCTTCCGTCATCATAGGCTTATATAGGCCATAAAGTGTTGGCGTCCTGAGGCCCAAACGGAGGGTATCTTACAAACGCTATTGCTTGCTGTAACAGGCATCTTCCAGAAACATTTAAGAAGACTTTATGGCGGTTCGAACCGCAGTAGTGTTAACAGCACTTGAGACAAGACCCGGCACAATGCGGGAAGGTAGTGTAATTGCCACATAACTTGCATTGTAGCTCTACACGGCAGACTTAGGGATGAGCGGCATGAGCAGGTTTCTAGGTGAGTTGCCAAGGAGATAAGATGGCCTCGAACCATCCACTGAACTGGGATCATAAAACAGGCTCCGGATAGGTTCCCAAGGGTACCGGAGTATGCACCTCAGATCGTGTTCCTAGGAGGAACATTTGGCTGGGAGAGAACATGATAGCATGGTTATGCGCACACCCTGTACAGGATGTATTCCCCGTCCGGACCCCAGCGTAATCCATATCCTGTGTTCAGTGCCGTTCTGGATGAAAATTGAGAAAATTGAGGGGACGAAGCTTCCAAGCCAGTTGTCAAAGGTGTGTGGCAGTAACGAATGGTCACTTGAGCCCAAGGTAAGGGATCGTATGCATCTCCTGAATGATGCCGATAAATGCGTCAACGTTCATACACAGCCAAACGATATGAAGTCCTTGATTTTGGATTTTCAATGGATTATTGAGCTTCTCATGTTTTCTCCAAGACGAAGCGATCGGAGTCATGTACATACTAATAGAAGTGACAAATAAATCTACATGAACAAGCGAGGACTACCTGCTAATTCATGTATCCCGCTAACATTTCCATACGTGTCATGGATTAGTCCTGCATAGCATTGGTCGGGCTTAAAGATTCTTTTATGTAAGTTCAATGTGAAGTAAACAAGAACGAGAGAAGAATCACGTGGCGAGCCAAATGGCGGGAGGCCCGTGAAGGAGTTTCCTCAATAATCAAGGGGATCGATAGAGAGGAGAAATTGTCGGACTGTCTCAGATTAGGGACGAGGTTATAAACTAACAGTTATCTCCTACAGAACCAAAGCTTCATTTGCTCCACGAAGCGATTCTTCTCTCGACCCTCCCCCTCACTTACTAGAGTATAGTTACGGGTAGCCATCTTTCCTCTAATATTCTTTGCCTCGTAGAGTACCCGCTTCTCGTCTGTAGGTGTGATTATGAGTGTGGGAAAGCTCCAGAGTCCCAACGACATTCTCCTGACACTCGTTCCTATTCTTCATCTTCCCACGGTTCTCTCTCCTTCTCCCTCTCCTTCTGTCCTTCATAACCATCCGTGTCTTCGTTGACACTGCTCTGATCCAACGTCAAACTCGAAACCACGCTCTCGCCATTCGCATCCCGCAACCTCCCCGAACTTACACTTGTGCTACCGCCAGTCCTCGCTCTGGGTTCAGCTCCGTGTCCATTTGCCTCTAAATTGGGTGTATTTTCGACGTGCTCATGCCCCGTTACACTCGTCAGCGAACCACCACCACCATTCCTCTCTTTTGCAGTAATTGTATCACCACTTTCAGAATCCTAATAAAAGTGTTTACAGTATTCGACATGCACGGTATTAACTGCTCATCGGATCTTGATCCCAGCTAGGCTGCTAAGAGTACTGAGCAACCGTGACGGGATCGACGTGTCTGTTGGTTCCAGTTCAATCTTACGCAGCCTAGCCGCATCACGGAATCTCACCTACAGGATGTGCATCTTTCAATTCATCCACCCTTCCTTTCTCAAGATCTACATTTTCCTGACCCTTCACAACGGGCGTACCAGGCTCCGTATCGCTCAAAATCGTGGCAGGTGGCGAAGTATGTGTCTCTTCTGTGGAAGTGGAATGGTGCTGAGCCTTCTGGAGGGGTGCCGGCGTAGTTCTCTTCTCCTCAAGTTGAGCCCCCTGTATAGGTGTCACCGGCAAGTGTCCACCCACGAAAATCGTCCCATGGTCATCTGACGTAGTAAGCACATATGCAGGCACGTTCGCCATGCCGACCTTCGTAAACACCTGGAGCCGTGCATGTTCTTCGCTGTCGCTCTCAATGCTGCTCCAATCCGTGTCCGATTCTGTATCGGAGGTCTCGGCTTCCTCCTCGTCATCCGAATCACGATAGGGCTTCTGGAGTAACAGACCGGTTATTCCTGTACCGTGTACGGCCAGCATCACCATAAGGTCAGGATGTGCCCCATCTATGACCACAACCTTGGTGTATGCTTTCCTATTCATGTCCACCAGGCTTCCTGAGGTGAGCCTATGGCCGCTATTCTCACCATCTGCCGCAGACGGGGGGTCCCAACTCGGAATCAACTGTCTTTTACCCCACTCGTTGAGCTTCTTGAACCGCGGATCCAGTTCTCCTAACGCATGTGATGGATCTTCTCCCCATTCGTCGTCTGGAAGGAATACCCACCCTTCACGGACAACGTAGGCTGTGCTTGCCAACAGCTCTACAAAGACGATGAGCACGAATCCAAGATACATAAGCAAAGCACCCCGGCTGAAGTATTGTCTGTGGATGATGAGGAGCGGAATCCCTATATGACTCTCCAAAGCGGCGATCGCACATATGCACTTTCGCAAGCAAACCATGGACTCATGTCTGTATAAGCCATTGCGGTCTCGGCGAAGGGTGTGGTGGATGCGGATGGCTTTGGGCGCTAGGATAGCGAGGACAGGTTCTTGTTTCGATTGCGGCGTTGGCTCGTCTTCCTCCTGCTCGTTGTCCTCTTCTAGCACAGAAGATTGTCCGAGAACAACAGGGAGTGCTGTCGCCACTGGTTCCAGCCGCTCATTTCCTACCATCGGCAATATGGGCTTTCCCCACCAACGGTAACCCGCAGCGCATACTCCAGCCTGGCCTGCTGTAACGCCTTCCACTTGCCTCGCGGGCGTCAGATTCACATTGCAGACCGCTGCAAGGCTAGCCGCATTGTAGTATCCCTGATTCAACTCCAGCAACCACGCGAGATCAGCCCAGCCGTCCTTTCCACGGAGGTCCTGGGGGCGGGCACGGCGAGGCAAGAGTCCATTAAGAACCTTACCAAGGTAGTTATGCTCCAGATAGCCCCCAGCCTCGTCGCGGCGAATAGCTTCGACGACCAGAGCATGGATAACGGATTGCCAAGAGGCAGAACCAGCGTTTGTGGCATGTAAGAGAATGGTGGATAGGTGATGCTGCCCCCCTTCTGCAGCTTCCCGCTGCATCTCACTCTTGAAGTTGCGTCCATCCTGTTCTATGAGCTCTTTGGCAGAGCTCTCCTCGCGATATCGTGTCACGGTGATTACGCGCTGCGCATGAAGGATTTCTGCAATTGTAAACACCCGCTGTCCCCATAGACAGTCTAGCGTTGTGTGTTTGCAACCGCGGGAGTGGCAGAAAACAAGAACCTTCTTCGCGTTTCGGAAGATATCCGCCAATCTCCCCAGCTCTTTCATTCTTTCCTTCTCGATTTCTTCTTCATCTGTTAATGTCGCCGGAGCCAAACAAAGTTCGTCCAACCAGATGTACTCCGTCGAGTCTGGAATTCCCGCACGAAAACGAGCGCGCGCGAACTCATACAGAACACGCCGCGAGATTTGTTCCCGGTCCCGCAAACTCCATCGGCGTTTCTGATTCGGCTGTAGATCTCGGGTCTCTAGTCCAGCTTCCTTGAACAACTCAAAAGCGCTCTCCATGGGGTAGCTGATCGCCGTGTATCCCGCCTCCATAATCTCTAGGTTCCCCTCCACGGCAACCTGCTTGATTACCAGCTCCTCCGGCCCTCGAAATGTCACTTCCAACATCCATTTCGGAGGGTGCCCCATCGGCTCGAATTTGCCAGGTTCACCGTAGCCTGGGGACTCGTACAACATGGCATCGGGAATGCATGCGGACTCCTTGATATCTGGCGCGTTGGGCCCTTCGGGTTCGCTTAAGGGGGAGAGTCGGAGGATGGCATAAATAGGTGCAAAGATGATGAGGACAACAAATCGTAGCACACCCAGTGGGACATGCCAGTAATCTTCGCGATATCTTGCGTACCACCCCACTCCCTCTACTCCTTTATCCTCCTTAAACAGGCGTCGGAATTTGGTATCATTCCACAGCACATGGAGTGAACGCCGAACGCTTGGGAAGAACACCTTTTTCTTCGGCTTGTCGGGCCTCATCGCGATGGATCGGTGCAAGAGAAGTCGGGGATGTGTTGTCAGAGGCCCTGTCGCGTGCAACGGTTGTTGTTTAGGTTGGGGCGGGATGTTAAACCACCGTGTAATACCATAAATTATAAACACAGCTTGACTGCGCGTTTTTTATTTTACAACCAAACACTTGGATCGATTGGTTAGCAAATATCCGATGTGTACCTCGGACAATAACGGTCTCCCCTTAGCTTATCAGCGTGCAAATAAAGACTATACGCCGTTTGCTGTTGGGGAGCAATGCAGGGAACAGCATCGAGGGAGGTAAGTTCTAATGCGACCATAATTAACTCGATCAACGTGTCTACCACGTGCCTACCCAACCCACTTTTTACATTGCTGTTCAAAACACAGCACCAGCGGGATGCTCAAGCACTCATGAATAAGTGGTCATTAGCAATCTTTGATCACTGCTGCTTCGACCGGCGGCCGTGTGACAAGAGCTGAAGCTGGATAGCTGCGGGCAAGAGGGACTTGGTTACTGGGTGATTTATGACTGGTGTCTGGAGGGGGTGAAGCTTTGGCTGTGTGTGGATCCCGCTGTCTCAATTCCACTCCCGTTAATTTATGAGCCCGAGTATTGTAAATGGATGGGTAGTGTGGAGGGTGTGAACCGGCTACTCGTGTAATCAGTAACCGGCTCGTTCCTCCTAAACTGTCCAAAGCCATCTCGGCATACCCTGCCCACCAGTCTGTCACTGCACCACATTCCGCCATCCGCTAGATACTCACTCTCGGAACATTTAGGAGAGAACCCTCATAACTTAGAGATCCTACACCTACATGCTATACGGACGTACCCCTACCAACAACACCTTGCCCCTTCGAATTGCGAGCACCGTAGACACCCAAGGTCAGCCCATCGCCTCTACTTAACTCTTTGAAAGTATAAACACCTGCCTGTCTCGTCAGATACACGAGCGAATTACATCCCGTCTTTCCTTTTTTTACTCTCTCTTTCTGTCTCAAGCTCGGACAACGAAACTATCCATTACCTCGGTCGCTACGACTACCACACTCGTTCGTTTTCTTTCAGCTATCCCGAAACACCGTTCTTCCAGTTCTCTGTGCTCCGCCTTGTCGCGGCACCCTCTACACGTGGTCTGAAGCTCCGTGACCGATGGGCGCAATCACATCAGCCTTACTTGCTAAACTGCCGCCATCGTCCCTTCAGTAATATACTGTGACAGGGTTGCATTATTCGAGCGAGTGGCTGGTAGAGCCCTCACTTGTCTTACTGAAGGAGTTGCAGTAGGGCACCGGGTGACAGAGTTATATTTCATTGTTTAATCCATACATCGAACCTTCAGCGACGCCATCTCAGAAGTCACCAACCCACTTGAATTTCCAAAACTGCGTGGGCAGACCGTGCAAGCTTTCAAGGATAACCTATCAACCATGAACATTACTTTGAAAACAACTATCTAATGGGCAACTTACGGGGCCGGGGACAATTCCTGCAGCGGTCCAATAGAAGTCATCATTAGGCCAGGAAATCTATCAAACTGTGAGCGACAGTTATCCATACGATGAACAGAAACCATTACGTGGTATTTTCCTTCACCAGCGGAGCGGATAGCCCATTTGGTGCTTTCGCCAGCGATGATTAAAATTTGCTTCAAAAACCTTAGTGCGCGACTCCCACAGGATCAGAAATGCTGGCTCACATCGGGGGGTGCAGCCCAGACGCGTGCACCAGTTTCGACGTTAGTGATAGTAAAGTCTTGCCGATCATCATCGAGGTAGTCCAAACGCCACTGGAAGACGATAATTTCTTTAGTAATTATAATAGGTAAGGGTCGCGCTGGTACCTTGCTGAGATGGTCTCCGGTCTCCCCTTCCTCAGGGGATAGCTTTATTGTACCGTCGACGTCGCGAAGCCACAGAGGGCCACAAGAGATCTTCCAGACGCCGGTAGTGATCTAGAAGAGGACGTGGCTCAGTCATGAAACATTTTCGGGAGATATAGAGGAGTTATTACTTGTTGGGTCATTGTAGACTTGAGTAGGCAGTAGAATGTTGTTGCGCTGAGGCCAAAACAGAGCTGGGGGGTGTCTTATAAACACCGCTGCTGGCCGTAAATGGTGTTTTCCAGAAACCTTCGAGAAGACCTCCAATGGCGGGTTGCATGTTGGGGTCGAACTTTCGTGGCGTTAGCAGCACTTGGGATGAGACCCAGTAGAATGCGGAGAGGTGGCGCAAATGCCGTACGACTGGTATTGCTGCATTACACGGCATACTCGGGAGCGAAGACGATGGGCAGCATGTATGGACTTCCAGGTGAGTTGTCGAGGAGATAAGATGGCCCCGAACCATCCTCTAAATTCAGAGTTTACAAAACGGGCTTCGGACTCCGAGTAGACGTCACTTTGAATACCAAGGTTCTCAAGGACACCAGAATATGGGCTTCAAAATCCTCCTGGGGGAAACATTTGGCTAGGAAAGAACATGATAACATAGCTATGCGGATATCCTACATATTTTCGGATGTATTCCTCGTGTGGACCACAGCGTGATTCATACTCTGCATCCAACACCCTTCTGGACGCAAATGGAGGAGACCGGGCTTCCAAGTCAGTTGTCAAGAGTGTGTGGCGGTAATGAATGGTCATTTGGGTCCAAAGCAAGTGATCATACGCAAGTCCTGAACGATGCCGTTAAACGCATCAATGCTCGGCGCTCATGCACAGCCAAAGATCACCTCCAATGTAGTCCCCCATTGGGTATTGGGCACATGGTTTTGGAGATTCGCTGGATCATTGAGCTTCTTATGAAGATTTCTTACCTCGTATACCTCGATACCGCATTTTATGTGAAGTAGCGTAGAAGACCTAGACTTTGTAGGATTGATGTGTAACCTGCATATTTGAATTTGGATTGTTGGTCACGTGACGGTCAGGTCTGGGCTCTGTTGATATGTTCAGTATTATTCAGGGTGCTCGACGTCGGTCTATCTTGAACTCTAACTTTTACCTCGTTCTCATGGTCAGGTTTAAGGTATATCTCTACCCTTGTATGCAGTGCAAAGCTGAGCTCGTCTCATAGAACCGCTGGCTGCTTGTGGAGTTTATCCCGACCAGTGCTCCTCTCAATCAACCAGTTCCAGCGAGCTCACTAGACGGCAAAAAGATCTATAATGCCTTGAAACAAAGTATTTTGACCAACTTTGGTGACACTGGGTGGGGAGCGGTCGGTCTATCGCTGACGGGTGAGTATATGCGCTCTTGTACCGTTTATGTTCACTAAAACTCCCATCTGGTAGTGAAGTACTTCTCACCCATGACCAACGTCGCCATTATACGGGTTGGGCGAGATCAGCATCGCATTGCCTGGGGCGGTGTTACTCTATTAAAGGAAATAGATGGATGCAAGGTCATCCCATATGTCGTCCATGTTTCCGGTCAGTTCTCCATAACTAGTATCATTGCTCTCGCTCTCGCTCACAGAATGCCACTAGGAACCATCAAACACGCACAACTTGCCGCTATAGCGCACAATAGGGAGGTGATTGCGCGATACAGAGCAAAGTCTAAGCTGCCCAGTACGTTCCAATCTTTGTCGCTATTCATTCTTGACTCAGGCTTCCTTCACCTAGCAACTTACCAGGACTCGTACACACAATTCCTGGAAGCGAGTGAACGTGAAATAGGTGCTCTACAAGATTGACATCTGATTCTTACCCGCCGACCTCGGCCTTTGCACCAGATGACATCGCCCGCCTGATGTTCGGGGTACGCAACTATGCGCCTCGAGTTTACGATCATGGCAGAGACATGTTCGTCTATTATTTAACGTAAATGTCGACCGCAATTGACAAACGACACCCTCCGCCCCAACGGTTTGTCGATGATAATGGGAGTATCAGGAGCCATCCTTTAGATACAACAACCCTCTATATACCCACTGAGCGACAACATTTCCCGTTCTACCTCCGACCCTCTTCTGACATGGGTCTTCAGGTGTGCATTGGTGTGTAGTATCGTGGGGCGATGGGGGGTGATGGTAAAGACCGGAGACGGGTATCCAGCCGGAAGAGGTCGCGTTTTTGTTATATCCACACAATCACGTTTTCTCCTTTCACCACTCATCTCATTATTTTCCCATCCCTCAACACGATGCCGGCCCCCCTCAGACCCAACTCAGCCCTCGAAAGAAAATTGTTGTCGGCACTTGCGTCCCGCGATGACCGATGGATCCGGCGTCGACTTCCCGATCCAGCAACCGCGTCAGCACTAACCTCGCCATTGACCGACTTCACTTCCAACGATTATTTATCTCTCTCTTCCTCACAACACCTTCGCTCCCACTTCCTCCGCAAACTCTCGGTGGCTCCCGACATCCTCGGCTCCGGCGGCTCAAGACTTTTGGTGAACGGACAGGCCCATGCGGACCTTGAGGAACGCTTACGGCGATTTTTCGGCGCAGAAGCGGCGCTATTATTCAATTCAGGCTTTGACGCGAATGTAGGCTTTTTCTCCTGCATCCCCCAGCCAGGAGATGCAATCGTTCATGATGAATACATCCATGCATCTGTCCACGATGGAATGCGTGCATCTCGGGTCAACCGGTCCTCCTGGATCTCGTTTGAACACAACTCGGTGCAGGCGATGCGGTTAGCGCTTGAGAGAGCTAGAGATAAGATTGGCGAGGGTCAGAGTGTGTTCATCGCTGTGGAGAGTTTGTACAGCATGGATGGGACATTTGCACCTCTAAAGGAGATGGTAGATGTGATCGAGGAGCTTTTTCCAGAGGGAAACGCGTACCTGGTTGTCGACGAGGCTCATTCAACGGGAATTTACGGCCCTGAAGGAAAGGGACGCGTTGCAATGTTGGGTTTGGAGGACAAGGTTCTGGCGAGGCTACACACGTTTGGGAAAGCATTAGCTGCCACCGGTGGTGCGTGTTCTCACAAAGCTTCAAACTGACAATATGCTGAGAGTGTCGAAATTGCAGCCGTCATTCTAACAAACAACATCATCAAGGACTACATGCTTAACTACGCACGATCCTTGATCTACACCACATCCCTTAGCTATGCCAATATCATTGCTGCAGGCGCCTCGTTTGATATGTTGACGGATGGTACTGCATCACATGTACGTTCTAACTTGAATCCTTCCTTGCAACGGCTCAACAGCAACGTCACCTAGCTTTCGAAACATCTTCTCTCCCTCTCGACATACCTAATCTCAACCCTCACGACTGCCCTCAAGTCACAGAACATCCCGTCAACCCTTGTCTCTCTACACCCCTCTACAACCTCGTCGCGTAATGACCCTTCTCCAATTATTCCGATCCTAACACCACACCCTCGACCCCTCTCGGCATACCTTCTCGCGCACGGAATGAACGCTCGTCCGATTACTTGGCCAACGGTTCCGAAAGGAAAGGACCGTGTACGCGTGTGTCTGCATGCCGGAAACACCAAGGAAGACGTAGATAGGTTGATATGGGGTGTCTTGAAGTGGGTTGAGGAGGTTCTAAGTGCGACTTCAAGGAAGGAAAGGAGCAAAGGAGAGAATCGGCAGGTTAGGACTGATGTCTTGGCGATACAGCAGGTTCAAGAAAGGAGTAAGCTATGAGTTGATAGATGCAGCACGTTGGTGCAGATTGTTTTGTTTTGGGTTTATGGGAATGCTGGAGCCCTTAGATGTCTCCCGTCTTGATAAACGAATACGACGGTAGATGAAGGTTCACTGTCCAGGAACGCTACAAGTTGCGAACGGTCGGATTACTAACAATATAAATCCTATTTCGTCGTTTGAATACACAAGCAGATGTCATAACTCTGGAAATATAAACCCTTAGTAGATAACTTAACAACTTTTGTTAACTTCTCAAACTCAGAGGACCCCATCACTTCTGATGGCACATTGACCGTAGTCATGTTTCGTGAGACCCTCGGGTTTGGGAAGAATATCCTGTGAAGCCTCGGTGTGAATACCAGTTGATCTCAAGTCAGGCACTTACATGTTCGAAGATCCCGGTGGGAATAGCGACCGTGACACAAGCATTGGGTGAGTCCTAAGGTTTCACGCATGATCAAGGATTGTCGTGTGTCATCGTAAGGGATCAACGTACCACGACGGCCCCGACGTGGGATTCAATGGGAGCGGCAGAGAGAAGGAGGTCTACGGAAATGTCAGGACATGAAAGGCATGGATGATGCGATGGCTTACAAGCTTGTTCACGTGCTATGAGTAGAAATGGCCTTTTAATTCCTGGGAGTTCAGTGGGAAATTGGACTCACTGTAACCGAGCTGTGGGATCGAGTATTAGCACTTCAGGAATATTGATAGCATGAATGAGCTACCTTCTGGAGGTAAGAGATTGCGTTGAGAGCCGCTTGTTTGTACGCGACCGTACTGGTTGTATGTATGTCAAATAGGAGTTCCAGGATACAAGCTGAGCGCGTACGCATCCATGCTGTACTGCTTGCCGTCTCCGTCTAAAAATTGTGCAGTGTTATAGATGTTTTTCTCGAATGTGCAGGGTGGAGCTTACTGATGTTCACGCTCAAACCTTCGAAGACCAACTTTTCATGACAATGAGGACCAACGTTAGGACAGAACAGGGAAAAACGCCTTACCTTCTGGGAGTACATTGGGTCGACTGGAGATGGCTAGGCGCGCGATTGGCTGTGATGAGCACAATTGATGACAGATACTAGAACCAGGACATACCAGGAAAATCGGCTGCTTCAATCCGAATTTCTCCACGCCGCCCTTGATAATGCTTGTCTTGAATGTGACGATACCGGCCTACCAATGTTTCAGTAGTGGGGAAGGTCAAGTTGGCCCAGAAACTCACCATCTCAATAGCCCCACAGAATGATATCTGTACGCCGGTTTAGATGGTCCAAATATAGTGAGATTTCGTTTCCGCTTACCTCGCCCTACGAAAGGATATGTAAGTAGTCCGGTTTATACAGAATTAAAACGTCATGCGTACATCACCCTGAGAGAAATGCAAGTCTCCAACAGACAAGTTCGCGCCTTTGACAAAGACAGGGAAGTAGCATCGGGAACCCCTATCATAAGATGAATATTTTATGATCCTCGTATTAATGCAAGTGCCGAAACATACTTGGAAAGATTCTTGATCTATTATCGAGCAAAGCTATCAACTAAACGTCAGGCAAGACCGAACAAGTGACGTACATCACAGTTTCCTCCATGCTCACGCCCGGGGATCGTCCTCGCGCCCTCCTTCTTGACCTTGTCTATCACCTCCCCGGGAAGATCCTGGCCGACGTAGGCTCCGCGCGGCTCAGGTGGATAGGCGACTGGAGGAACAGCATCCCCGTGGGCAGCAATAAGCTCCCCTTCACGCTTATTCCATGTGGCCAGTAGCTCGTGAGATGGAGCAGTTCCGATGAGACCCGGATGAGGAATTCCAGCAAAGCGTACACCAGGAATATGGCGAGAAGATGCAAAGACACCTTGGTAAGTAATCGTAAGGGAATTGTGGTTGAGGGTAAAAGGCGGGGCACATACCATTGAGATCCCAGATAGCTTTGCAAGCCTTGCTATTGAATTCGCGAGCGAAGAGACCACCTTTCTCGAGTTCAAAGATGCCCTGATCGGTGGTCTGAATTGGCAAATGTCATTAGGGGAAAGGCTGTGGGACACATACGGTGAAACCCCACGGCATTTTCTCGAAAGGGGTGACTGCAAGTCATCGTGACGATGAATACGCAATTCAGAGGCTAACTCGGATGACCGTACCATCTAGGATATCGACAACCAAGCAATCACCAGGTTCCGCACCTTCGACAGCGACGGGTCCTGAGAGGTTGTGTACCTTTGTAAGGTCCACATTCTTGACATCATCGCTGCCTGTTTCCACATGTCCATGTTAAGACTATAGGAACGGTGTAACAGGGAGCACTCACAATCATTGTTGCCGATTTGACCACCGGTCCAGTCTTGGCACGACGTGAGTGCGAGCCTGAGCCACGTGAGACTTCGCTCGAGGACTCACCAACACACTCGACCTTGAATACCTACGGGAATGGGTTAGGGCTGGACAACGTCGATGGGAAGTCTTCCTGCTTACTTGTCCTGGTTTGACGGTGGCAACAGGAGGGATATCGGGGCTGGGCAACAGGTGTGAACAGACGCTTTAAGGACGCACAGTATAAGACGTACTGCCAGCGATTATGGATGCCCTGGAGTACCCTTCAGCAAAGACATAAGGGAACACATCATAGCTACATACCTTCTGTTGATCCGCTGGGCTACCAGCGGCGTGCGCGACAGATCAGGGGTCAACAAATGAAGGGGGACGCCATTACTTACACAAAGGGATCGACCTGAGAGGTGGTGGGTCGGGGCCGCCAGGTGAGAGACGGAACCACGAACTCACCTTGATTACGGTAGGATGAGGCACAGAGTTCGCAGCAGAATTGGCTGACATGACTTGGCGACAACAACGACAGGAGGTGGGGTTCTCTTTAACCAGCGACGTTCAAGCAGCGGCCACGAGAAAGAAGAGCGGGTTTCTACTGTAAGCCTTTGATTCCTGACCCATTTATACTCATTGAGCGCGAGCACAACCACCTGGTGGGAGGTAGTTATCTCCAGGTAGTTTGGTTATCTCACGTATCATTGGTGAGATCTAAAATTCGAAGGTGATACCTGCGGGAATGATCAGTCACGCGTCCCCGACTTATTCTGGTTCAGGATAGGTTGGGCGATAAGTCTATGTGTTGGTGAGAGCGGTATTGGCACACGACTTAGCACGTGGAGCATATGGCAAGATGTGTGAAACGCTTGACAGAGGGATTTTATATAAGTTTCCTAGACTAGTATGCGTCGGTGATTCCGGGCGGTCACTCGCCAAGCCACAGCCTCCCACCAGTGGTCTTATCACGAATTCTGATACTGTGACAGACGCTTCAGCTTTGTGCATATCACCAGGGCCCAACGTTCCTGGACAACTCGACTGAACGTATCGGACAAGCGTTGAGACCTCAAGTGCTTAAGTGCAAATTCCGGAATTTGGCGCTAGTCGCAGTTGCTTGAGCACCTCCAGTGTTCCAGGGCGATCAATGTAGGGGCAGTTTATTACAGTATCACAAGGCAAAAATACATGGTTCAGCGGGTACAGCGTCGATATTGTAAGAATAATAAAGTGACTCAGACACTCGACGTATACCAACGAGAGCTGTATTAGAATACCTGTAAGAATAATAAAGTGACTACGGGACAATGAGTATATATGGAAGTAACAAGGTTGAACTGTATCTCACTCACCTCAGACACTCGACGTATACCAACGAGAGCTGAGGGAGCCTATCTAAGGGTGCGCATTATATATGTCTACTGGTCTAAGGGTCATGAAAGAAAACAGGCATGAAAGGGCTAGTAATGTAAGGAAGAACAAGTCTTTGTGGTACAAAGGAGAATCTACACTAAAGGCCGTGTTTGAAAGACGGATGAAAGGAGAAGAAATGGGAAAGCGGGATACATCCCATTGTCTGTCCGAGAGTTCGGATCGGAGGTCCAGGCTCGGAACGGATTTGTCATTCCAACAGATATCATCACCCTTTTCTCCCGAACAGATATGTGCTTTCTGCGAAGGAGCAAGTGAGGTCAATCGAGGCCTTCATTTCAAACACAGTCTCCAGTTTAATCTTATCGTCTGCGTCTACCCTCCATTTGTACTCATACAATCCCTCCTTCTCCTTCATCCACCTCACCCTCAAACCATCCTCTTCCTCTTGCTGTCCTTCATCCGCGTCCGCATCACTAGTAGTTTCGTCTTTCGCTTCTTTCTCTTTCTTGACTTTAACAAATATTCCCTCCGTTGCCTCAATAAGCTCTTTCGGCTTCCTCAACACGACCCTCACACGCTCATCATCGGACATAGGCACCGCATCTCGCAAGGTAAGCTTCTCGATGGGGAAGGCATGCTTATTCTGCACGGTGATCGAAGTAGTGTAGGTAGTGATGTTGACAACATCGGCGAAAGCTCCGCTGCCTTCCTTGACAGTCTTGGAGAGACGGGAGTAGGAGATGAGAACGGAAGGGTCGTCTCCGAGAGTGAAGTTGAAGAAGTCATTGCGGTTCACATCCTGACAGAAGAGAAATCGATAAGTATTGCATTAGGAACGGGGAAAGGAGAAAGTAAGCGCACAGAGATGGTCGTCTTGGAAACGTAACTATCGTCCAGGATGATGCTGACTGGCCCTGGGAGAAGCCTGTACTCGCTATTGTTTTTCACTTGACACTAAGATCGGCCATAGTCAGGAGGGATACGTAGAGAAAGTTTAACCTAACACTCACCTGAAGGTAAACGCGGGGGTCAACCCTTGGCACCGAAACGTACTCTATGTCGGTCTCGAACGATAATACAGCAATCGTGACGACATGTTCTTTGCCGTCAGAAGGAATACTGGACTTTCCACGAACTGTATAGGTCAAAGCCATAGGCGTCTGAGTAACGAGTTTAGCAGGCCCTTCGCCCTCGCCGTCTCCTTCCCCGGACTCAGCATCTGAGTCCTCGTCTGAGAGAGTAATAATCCCATCATCAGGAGGGGAAAGCCTGGGAGCAGCAATTGGTTCAGAGTTGAATAGGGGAGGGGCTGTACTCCCCATGAGGCCGCCGGTACTCGAACCAAACGCAGCGAAATCAGTAGGGGCGGTACCCCCAAACAGACCACCAGTATTCGAACCAAATGCGCCGGATACATTTTGCTGCTGCTGCTGCTGTGGCTGCTGATGTTGTGGTTGCGCTTGTCCAAATAGCGATACCCGATTTACTGCTGGTTTTTGCCCAAACAAACCCTGTTGTTGAACCATTGGTCGTTGTTGTCCGATATTTCCAAAAAATCCACCACCACGACCGCTATTGTTGTATGATACTCTGATTCTGATAGGCGCCAGCTTGGGGATGCGTTTGATGATCGTGTCAGTCGCGACGGTGCTGAGGATGAGCGCCGCGTCTGACCAGTCTTCACCTGTGGACTGTGTAATGCAAGCACGGTAGTGCAACGAGACCGTTCGTGAGGGTTGGCCATTATCACCGGTGACAGCATGGAGTTCATATGTTGGTGACCAGTGCGTTTTGTTCACAACTAATGGAGAGACGTTAGGGAACTTCTTGTTGAAATTCAAATACAAACTTACTATAGGTCAGTTTCAGGTCTACGCGCGTGTCATTGTCGGCTGTGATCACGGCCGTAAGCTCAGTGTCTGAAGAGCCTTTGAGGAGAGATGCCTTCTGCCTTTCTTCCTTGATTCGCTTGTCGATTTCCTCGATCTGAGCTTCGAGCTCCGCAATCTATATCAACGTCAGCATACCTGTCAGTCATCATAAGAGTGGCCGTTCGACTCACAGCGCGGATATTCGACTTTCCATGCTCCACAAACGCAGTCAGGAATCCGTTCATTACATCTGGACTTGCGTGTTCTCCAGTCAAGCTGTTGGCATATTTGACTAATACGTCGGCTTGAGTATCAAGGACTTTCTTCTCATGTTGTAACGTGTTTTTCTTGACCTCCAACGCGTGAACAGCTGCGTGTAGCGTGTCATCATTGGTCGCTGATACAGAACAGACTACATCGGAAAGATAGGTTCTGTTCTTGGGCGCGCTTGGGTTGAGGCCTGAAATCCGCACGGATTGCGTGTCGATCGTGCTAGGGAGCTTGGAAATGATGACTTTATTCTGGCCACCCTGGAGACAACGAAAGGGATGTCAGTAAATCAAGTGCGAGCTATAGTGAACGAGAATGATGGTCACCTTGAGGGTAATATCGAAAGTCCTCACGACCTCCGCCTTTGATGACTTCAGAACCACTACGGACCTCACGGGGTACTCTGCCGCAATGATGAGAATCGTGTTCACAGAGCTCATGGGGCAGGTTCAAGGTAGATCAGTGATAGGCATTGCATGGCAATGCATCCCTTGTGTAGACATGACTCCAAGGGTGTCACGACTTGCGGTACGTCACGCTGAGTGCCACCAAATTGTCCTACTAAACGCAGTCAACACTGATTCCCAGGAGTGCCTCACCTGCAACCAACCGACCCAAATAGCAGAGCATGACCACTTCCGCAAAGCAGCCAAGTGGGACTGAATCCATAGGATCAGGTTTTCCCAAATCCTCATACTGCTTGTGGGTCGGGACGATGCAACACTGATTAGATAATGGGAATCCAATAAGCCGCTATCTGAGGTAACCACTGCGTGGCAGTGACTAGGTAACTGCTGTTAAGGACCCACTCATAACGGCGCTGCCGGTTGCTACTACGGCCCAAGGTCCTGTCTCCTCACAACTGAGTTTATCTCCTCATTATTCTCCATCGGTCTATTCTCTATTCATATCTTGAAGAGAGGAGTACCTGCTGATCTAAGGCTAAATGTGGCGTCTGGACAAGGCTCTCCTAAGTCCTCCTAGGAAGATCTTTGCCGACTCCCAAGCTGCAAAAGGGAACACTTTTGGGATGGCTCGTGATTCCATCTTTTGCGAAAATGAGCTTATTGTAAGCTTATCCTTGAGCTTGGCTGGCATGGCGATCTGCATGGACGTGGTTCATCAACTTCATCGACTTGCTCCTGAGGGGCCCCATCCGGTATTTGCAAAGAACTGACCCTAGTGTGTCCAGGACACGCCGTTCACTCCTCAAAATTAGGAATGGATCTGGTTGGCGCAAAGAATACAAAGACGCGAACTTTACTTCAAGACGCGCTAGGTTGGGGGCGTTCCTATAAACGCTGGGCCACCTCTTGAAAGATTATTGTCAGGCTCGCCTCCACGGTGCAATTTGGTACGATCCCTGGGGACTCGGACACCTTTTCCACCTGACTACACTATCCCAGTCGGGCGATACGCCAAGCTCAGCCGCTCAAGGCGGACGCGGTACACTGGAATAGTGAGTCATCGATAATTTAACTGAGCCCTGTGCTTTCGAGGCGCCGCCTTCTGCATATTTCTTTCCATACTCTCGGATGTCTGAATCCGGTTCTGACGTGGTACTTTATTAACCTGCACCGGCGAAAAATTGGCCAGGTGACTCGGAGTCGATTCTTGCTCCAAGAAGTGCTTCCAGGGCCAGTGCAACACACTTTGCTCTAGTTCCATGCGATTCGGGGATACAGTTGGCGTGCCCTAGGCTATGATGGAGTGACATCAAATCAGAAGCATACTTGCCAAGTTGGCCACGTGCGGTGGGAAAAGTGACTGGCGCCTCATGTCTGCTCGATAATCTTCCCGAGTGGCACAAGCCTGGTTTCACCAGAACTCGGCGCCTTCACTCTAATGTCTAACGCAGGATCCTCTCAACAAGGATGGGGTACAGGGTCCAGCCCAATCGCCAACTACGAACCCCCGGGAGGAAACCTCAGGTTTCGCCCGACAGGCGAGCGCGCTACTGCCCGCCCAGACTTACATGGAAGCTCTGATGCTCAGTATGAAATGTTGCGCAGACAAGGTGTGCCTGGACATTATGGACGGGACACCAATAAGTGGACTAAAGATCTCCCAGATCGTTTACACAGACTCAGTCCCATGCGTTCCGGCCATGAACGCTCTCTAGTTGATCATCCTCTCCTTGCAGAAGAGATAAAATCGACGGAGGAAACAGGTGTGCTCTATAATACATGCATCTGGTGATAAGGCGACTGATGGCATGGCTGTCGCAGCAATGGATCTCCTGTCGCAGCACAAGCTCCCTGGTGTAGAACTCGACTCAGGCGCCCGACACCCGTTTCCACGGTGCCACCCTGGAACCCGCAGAGCACTGCTGGAGAGAGTCTACGCTTGGTTGACCGATGCTCAACGAAAAGAGTATATGTTATGGTTATACGGCCCCGCTGGTGCGGGCAAATCGGCAGTGGCTCAGACTGCTGGGGAGTACTGTCGTGATCAACTGAGTCGACTTGGAGCTGCTGTCTTCTTGGCCAGGGATGCTGGTCGCAACGACCCGCAACGCATCTTTTCCACGATTGCGCATCAGCTTACAGAGCGCTATCCCGCCTACAAAAAGCTCATCGTTCGGCTGCTCCAGTATCACCCGACAACCCTAGAGCAGAGCCCTCCCGCTCTGTTCAAAAAACTGATTGTCGAACCATTTTCCGATCCCACGATGAGAGAGGCTCTTCGCGGGTCACTGCCCTTGTTGATTGTTCTGGATGGGCTGGATGTATGCGATGGGGATGAAGCTCAATGTAGGATCGTTGAGCTTGTCGGTGAATATGTTCGGTCAACAGGAGATTCGCCCCTGCTTTGGATGATTTCGAGTCGACCCGAGTCATACCTGAAACCCTCTTTTTCGAAATTTCCGCCCGGAACTGTATGTGCGAGGGAGGAAATTGGAGTCGCTGGAGATGCTGTTCACGACGTCTTTCAATACCTCCGCGATGAATTTCAACGCATCCACGATTCCTACTTGGAAATATTCGCTGCGACGGGCTCGAGAAGGAGCTGGCCAACATCTACTCAATTGAGAACGGCGGCAAAGGCAGCCTCGGGGTTCTTCACCTTGGCTTCCGCCATTCTGGGATTCGTGGGAGATGGCAGCAGCAGCGATCCTGATGCCCGCCTGGCCATATGTCTGGCCTTCTTGGAAACAGCCGCGCCGCCCGAAATGAAAACAAATCCTCTAACCTTGCTGGACGCACTCTACGCCCATATCCTCTCTGCTATCCCTGATAAATTACTCCCAACAGCATTGCAAATTTTGGGCTTCTGTACCTATTACCCGTCCCACCCTCTGTCGTCTCTCGAGGCCTGCAACTTCCTGCAGTTAAGTCGGGCCGAGTTCCACGCCGCGCTCTACAAGCTGCACTCAGTCGTGATCATACCGCCGCCTTCAAAGGCGAACACGGGAACTCTCCACTTTTACCACTATTCGTTTGGAAGGTACCTCAGGGACCGGGAGCGGTCTGGGAAGTTCCATATCGAGGAGGCCAAAATCTATGCCAAGGTCTCTCGTTATTCCCTCCGCTGGTTTAATTTCTCACTACAAAGGTCATGTCCTGTGGCAGGTGAGTCTAAGTTCAGGTGTGTTTTGGAGAAATGCTGAAAATATTTTGTAAGGTGGTGATTGTTGTTCAGCGCCGGCTTTGGAACCGCAGTGGTTACCACGGGATCCCAACAGTGCTGCTCGGACCACAGATGCCGTCTGCGATTTTGCGTCCCGGATATACTGGAAGGCTTGTCTTCAAGCGGCTGAAGAAAATGCCCAAATGATTTCCTCAGAGCTTCACCAGGTCAACGTCTGCGCTTCAAGGCCCCTGACATATCCTCGTGATTACTTACTAGAGATTATCAGAAGGATTTATTACTGGGTATGTTTTTTCCTACAAGATTCATCCAGGCACTGAATTTCCGCCCCAGCGACTTATTTCTAACGCTAATGACGACGTAGCAACAGTTGAGGAAGTCGAGCAATCCGAAGACTCCGAGGACCGGGTAGGCTCGCTGACAAAAGAAGATCTCTTCGCGTATTTAGGAGCTTTCGCTTTTGTCCTTGTTCACTACGCTATTTACTGAGTAGAACTGTTTGAGCTGTTCATCATGCTAGTGTGAGGGGTGAAAGTCGTGACCGCTGGTCAGGGTCAAATTGCGCATTTCCGACTGTTTGATGGTCCAATATAAAGTCGGAGTTTAAACTTTACGATGCGAGGAACCGGGCCATGAGGCCAAGTCCTCAATATCAATTGTGGGCACCCACATTGAACTCGACAACACCCGGAAACCAGTCGTACAAGCTCCCCTAAGGGACAAAATCATTTATCCATCTGCAATGGCCAATAACCGGGATTCGGAAGAACAAGAGCTCCGCCATGATCAAGGTGAGTATAACTTTTGGTGGAACCCAACGGCCTATAGTTCGCCCCTCAAGGCCCGAATAAACGAGCTCAACGACCTAATTCCGGTCTTGGGAGAAAGCGCCTTTCCTTTGCGGAAGACAATTCTCTTGAACAGACAGGTATGACTGCTTTGAAGGCGCGTAGGAGCAAAAAGCTGATATGAAGGAACTAGCAATGGAGCTCTTACTACGGCATTGTATCCCCGGCATTGAACTCGATTCGTCGTACCGGTATCCACAACCACGATGTCACCCCCGGACGCGCAAGTCACTACTGGCTAGGATAACCGCTTGGCTGAATGATAGCACCCGCGAATCCTGCATGGTTTGGTTGTATGGACCTTCTGGCTTAGGCAAAACGGCCATTGCACAAACCATCGCAGAGTATTGTCGTGATCACCTTCATCGACTTGGCGCTGCCTTGTTCCTTTCGAGATCAGATAACCGGAACGACCCACGCTGCGTTCTGCCTACCATTGCACGCCAGCTTGCCACTCGTTATCCTCCATACAGGCGATTATTAGCCCAACTCTTTAGCGAAAATTCCCGAATCCTGGAAGAAGATCTTTCGGTACAGTTCGGCAAACTGATCGTAGAACCGTTCGCTGTGCTCAAAACTCGCACCTCGAGCGACATACCATTCCCTTTGTTGATCGTCTTGGATGGGTTGGATGAATGTAGGAGTGGAAGGGCACAAGCTACCATAATGGAGCTAATCAGCACATACGTGCACCTGACATCTGGCTCGCCACTGCTTTGGGTCGTCTGTAGCCAAGCAGAGACTCACTTGTGTTCTGCATTTACTGGGAAATCCATTGGAAATGAACTCAGGAAAACAGCAATCACTGTGGAGGATGCCGGGGACGATATTCTGCTGTATCTCCAGGATGGTTTCCGACAGATCCGTCAACGGTACCCTGAGATCTTTGCAGCCGATCTTCAACCATGGCCACTAACTTCCCAGCTGGAAATGATCTCGGGTTTGGCCTTGGGCTCCTTTGCATTTGCATCTGCTCTTCTCAGATTTGTAGAAGACTTGGGGCGCAGCGACCCGAAAGCCCGGTTCGCTAGTTGGATAAACCTGCTCGAGGTAACGAGCATCTCTGCACCTCGGGTGGGGACACCGAACCCCCTCGACCTGCTTTACACGTACATCCTCTCCGCTATACCCGAAAACGACCTACCGGCAGCCATGCGAATCCTAGGCTTCTGCGTATATTGCCCTTTTTACGCCCTCTCTGCCCAGGCACTGTCCAATTTCCTAGGTCTTGACCGCACTTCATTTCTGAATGCCCTGCACAACTTGCATCCAGTGATGAAAATTCCCGATCCCCATTATGCACACATGGACTCACTTCAGTTGTATCACTCGTCATTCGTTGATTTCCTAAAAGATCCCAGCCGTTCTGGTCGATTCTACGCCGGCGAGGAGAAAGTGTGTGGTGAGGTTGCCGTCCTAGCTCTCCGTTGGTATAATCGATCGACTAGGTCTTCATGTACTCATCTGAGTAAGCCTTCAATCCCGTTCTTTCGGTAGGCAGAAATGGCTGAGGCTTTGACAGCACAACACGCGCACTGCTCTTTGGATGATCCGCTTTCTGTCGTTAAGTGGGCGCCCGACAATATGCTTGATGCAGAAGCGTACATAAATTCTATTGCAGATTTTGCTTCGCCAATATTCTGGAAAACTGCATCTAAAGTACGGGAAAGAGATTTACTGGTACTAGGCGAAGAATTACGCCGACTGAATTGTTGTCCTTGTGAACCTCCCCTCGCATTTTTAAAGGAGACATTCAGTAAGGTGTGTACAACTTTCCAGCTAGGTTTCTGGCCTGTTCGCTGAGCAATCTCCATCACAGTATGTTAGGGGCACAACCGAAGGCCAGGTCTACAGTTCGCCAACCAACCAGGAAATTGTTATTTACATTGCAGGCCTTCTGCTCCTGGTTTTATTATTCTCCATTCTCGTCTTGTAATTACGATAGCGCTTTGAGGACTGGCTTGGGAGCAAATAACATCCTTGGTCTCGTGGAGTAGATTGTGCCTCCAGGAAGGTAGTTCTAAACTTCGTGCGTTTCTCTCATTTCCCGACGAATTAACTGTAGTCCCCCTCAAGTTCCTTGAAGTGTCATTCAAGGTAGTGCAGCTCTCTCTTCCTTAGGAATATCTTGTTAAATCACGGATCATCACAGCATTTCCGAATATTTAACATTGTCGAACGCGATGCATTGAATGGGAAGGGCATCCTGATTCACATGGGAGCCTTGTTCTCGCTGTTGAGTTGTTCGCCCCGTCGATGATTTTAGTACAGTAGAAGCGTTCGATCGCTATTTTCTTGGTATGAGATGGTATTAATGAGATGTAAACAACGTAAACTCAGTCGCTCGTAGACGGTACGAGAACTGAGAAAAGCGCACAGCTATTCCACGTATATAAGCCATCCTAAGGGGCTAACACAAACAGGAGAATGGAAAACATATAGCTAACGAGACATTTTATAGTAGTCCATACACGTCATAACATGTCTATACGTCGTCACCAAGTCAGTCGCATTTGTTCCCGGACTGACGCCTGACTCGGTACGCGCTTGGGCTCCAACATGAAATGTAACGCTCTAGGTGCAAACACTTGGTACTTATGCGCCATACGAGAAACGTGATAAATACATTTACGTAATACGCTGTGTGGCGGTGTACAATATTTCAGTTTAGGAATAACAGCCCGCTATGGGAATTTAACCTTCCCCTGGTCAAGTCACAGCACCTTATGCTGCAACGTTGCTAGGACTTGAATCCCACTCCTCTACTAGAACGGGCTACGGCAAGTTGCATGACAAGGCACCAACTTTGGTCCCTGTAGTTCCAAGTACGTACGATGATATGGAGACGATGTCCCATTTGCGTGGTGAGTCCAGCAACTTAGTGTCCAGGGGCCCATGAAGACAACGCACTCGCACAGATGAACAAGGTCAATCTAGGGATCAGCAACAGGAGGCCAGGTTTGGTGTCAGCGAATCTCTCGCACCTCAAGCTGAAGAAACAGGTACATCACACACTAGAGCAACTGGAAGAAGGCAGGCTTACTCGACTTTAGAAATAGGCCGTTTGATGCAATACAGGCTTCCGGGCGTTGGGCTCGACTCTTCCACCCGATATCCGATACCTCGTTGTTACCCTGGAACTCGCAGAGTGTTGTTAGATCGATTATCCGCTGGGGTTCGGGATCGCCAGCGCGATCGTAGTGTCTTATGGTTGCGTGGTCCCGCGGGCGTTGGAAAATCTGCGATTGCACAAACTCTTGCGGAGCATTATCGTGATCAGATCGGTCGACTTGGAGCCGCACTCTTCTTCTCGAGGCAAAATGCGCATTCGAACCGCATCATCTTGGAACTGGCTTATCAGCTTACGATCCACTGTCCCTCCTATAAACAACTCATTACCAAGAGATTGGCCGATAATCCTGCAGTGCTAGAGCAAGGCATCGTATCGCAGTTCAGGGAGCTAATTGCTCAACCCTTTTCTTCTCTTAAGAATATGAAAGGGGCCGAAGGAAAGTTTCCCTTATTGGTCGTTTTGGACGGACTCGACGAATACGGAGAAGAAACCGCTCAAATCCAAATTCTCGAGCTCATTGTCGAGTACACACGATTGACGATTGATCCTCCGCTTATCTGGATGATTTGCAGTCGACCAGAGACGCATCTGGAGTCCGTGTTCTCGAGGGCGGCGTATAGATCCCTCTGCACGATAGAGCAAATCGTGGACCGTGATAACGAAGACGATATTCTCTTATACCTCCGAGATGGTTTTCGCAAGATCCGCCAGAAACATGGACGATTTTTTGGTGCTAGCACCGAACCTTGGCCGCCAGTTTCTCAGGCGAGGATGCTTTCCAAGGCAGCTTTAGGCCTCTTTGACTTTGCTTCTATCCTCCTGAGACTTGTCGAAGGCAGTGGCAGTAGCGACCCTAAAGTCCGGCTTTCGAGTTTTCTAGACTTCCTGGAACAGGATGTCAATCTTCCTGCATCCGAACCAAATTCATCTCGATCTCTTGATTCGCTTTACAGTTATATCCTCTCCACCATTCCTATGGAAGTTCTTTCAGATGCATTGCAGATACTGGGGTTTTGCGTTCATTTCCCCGATCACCAGCTCTCTATCCTAGCTCTCTCTAATTTTCTCAACTTCGAAAGCGCTGCATTTCATGACGCTCTTCGACCGTTGGAGGGGCTCCTCGTGGACATTCCCGGACCGCCGCAAGCGCACAGTAACCGTCTTCAGTTCTATTATAAATCCTTCCCTGAGTTCCTCGCTGACCCCTCACGGTCTGGTCCTTTCCACGTGTCAAGAAACTCTACGTACAATATTGTTGTGGTCCATCTCTTGCGCTGGCACATCTGGTCAGCCAGATACTCGTGCGATCAATCGAGATGTGAGTTTTGGTATTCATTGTTTTTCTTCTGCAGTCAAAGAATGGCAATCCTGTATATAGATGGGAGTTGCTGTAAAATTGAAGATCCGCACAAGATGCTCAAATGGGTACCCGAAACCCCGGTCTGCGCTGACGAGGCTCTGGAAATTATCGTGGATTTTGCATCTTCAAACTGTTGGAGAGTCTGTTGGGATGTGTTAGACGACGGCGACGACGCAGCTCTGTCTAGAATGATACTTGACGTTGAATGCTGCCCTCAAGATCATTTCGTCGTCTTGGTTAAGCGATTTTGGAGTGAGGTGCGACTTAGCCTAGCGCAACAGTGCTATAATTTGTGACAACATTTCTTCACAGTGTGGCCAACCCGATGCAACATCCCAACCTGCAATAGGCAGTCGGTTTTACGCATGGCTCGTATCATGCACTTCCACGTTATCCAATTTCCTCTCATCTCTCATTTGGTGATATACTACGACGCCCTCTTGTTTTGTACTAATAGGATTGTACATTGCGTCAGTTGAAATTTAAATATGAAATTGTGACAAGGTTGTGACTGCAGTTTTGGTTTGGATCTGAGGGTGTTGTCAAACAAATTAAGCGCAATTCCCGAACAAGGAGGACCTGAGAACGCGCCATCAGGTGCCGCAATCCCAACTAATGTCTTAACCTTTCTATTTCTTGCCACAACGTTTGAAATATGTCGCATATATCGGCCACAAACTCTAATGGCCGAATCTTACATCCCGACATTCCCCCACCCTCTACAAACGCCGAACATCGTCCTCCACCTCGTTCCGCTCCATTGACCTTGACCCCTCCAGAGTACAATGCAAATGGGGGAACTTCCCCAAGAGGGTTCTGGTTTTTCAAAAGACCGCATCACAATCGGGTCAGATCAAGCAGCTCTACTTCATCCAAGCCCGGAGCACCCCAAATGGAACGGTCGCTATCCGAGCCAAACTCACCGACCGAGCCCACGAGTGCCGCTGGGTCGGCTAATCAGGAGAAGGCTGGAGCAAAGCCGAACTATATTGCCATGGCCCTCGAGTTGTTGAATGAGAGTAAAGTCCGGTTCGATGGTCACGAGAAGGATTGGATGAAGTTCCACGACAGGTATCAAAAGTGAGTTGTTACTACCAGCCCAGGCTATAGCAATTATTGATTGAATGCATATATGCAGGTTATTTGCTATGGGCCAACCTATCAATGGCAAGATCGTCAAGTATAACACCCCTAAACCAAATGCGCAGGATGTGGCTAAATGGCTCGTGCGCGATATCCAGGTATGTGGGGTCGTGTTCTTGTGCCGGGCTTCTTTGCGCTAATTATTGACGGTTAGACAAAACTTGAAGAACTGGATATGGAGATGGAGATTCTAGAGTCTGAAGACAGCTCGAGCTCGACCAAAGTGTCGTCCTCCAAGGTGTGTAACCCTGAAGCCCTTACTCCATGTATCTTCTGATGTATGCTCTTCCGGATAGAGAAGGCTAAAGGACGCCAGAAGGGCACGTTCATCTACGCCCGAACCAGCCCTTGGGCCCCCGCTCAAACCTTGGTTCGATCCATCCACCGTGAACCCCGTCCGTCCTTCTTTCCCCCACTCGCCCACCCGCTTCAGTAACTCAAGCTGGTTAGCGTTTATAGGTTGTGCTGGATAAACTCAATAAACGCCAGTCCATCAACCCAAAAGGCACTTGGCACGGCCATTCACGAACTAGAAACGAAGCTGCGCCACTGTCTTTACCCAACTTTACCGCACATGAAAGCGGAACTCGGGATGGGAACAAGGTGGATGCCCAGGTGAGTAAGCTCTCGCTTGCGTGCCACGAATGGAATGCCTATATCGTTCTTTTTATAGGCCATTGCCATCCATCCTCGGAATGGTCACGGTGATCCTTTAAATGAAGAGCGGGACCAAAATCGGATTAAGTCCAAAGAGGTGGACAAAGGGAAAGACAGGGGAAGAGAGAGGGAGCGGGAAAGGGAAAGGGACAGGGACAAGGAGCGGGACAAGGAAAGGGAGAAAGAACGGGAGAAAAGCAAATCCAAAGGGGGCGAATGGGACGGAAGCAAAGATAAACACCTGGACGAAGATGGAGACACGACGAAAGAAAGAGATACCTGGCCACACAGAGATGGAGAGCGGGGACGAAAGGACCGCCACCGACGTCATCGCGACAACCTACCTCTACCGGAATATCCTTCCCGACCTACCTCCGCCCCACGTGAACGACAAATGTCCGACCCCGCGATATATACTAGAGGCGTATATCGACGAGGAAATTCTCCTGAATCGTTGGCTCCCGCTATCTATACCCTTGCTGAAGACGTCGAAGTTCGGTCAGGGGCTAGTTCGGTAGTGGGAAGGAATCCTACCGCAACTGCTGTACCGCGTATACCGACCGTTGTTGCGTATCCTGGATCTGAGGATGAAGAATTGACTGCGGCTTATGGGAGGAGGAGTGAGCCCAGCGCCGGGAATGGGCAGCCGAGTGAGACCGCCATTGCGACTCGAGCTGTTGATGCGGCTGCGGCCGCATCCAGTGCTGTGTCTAGTACAGTTGTGAACCCGGGCGGGAACGGTCATAGGAGGAGGAGGAGGTCGAGGTCCCTTGGACATGAGCTGGATGAAAGAGCTGATAGGAGTCGCCCGAGGTCAAGGTCGCCTAAAAAAGACAAGATCTGGGATAGGGAACGAGAGAAACCGCGAGAGAGGGAGGAGCGTGAAAGAGATAGGGAGACGGAGAGGGAGAGAGATAGAGATAGAGAGAAGGGTGATGACCGGGACCGAGAGAAGGATAGAGAGCGGAACCGACAGAGGGATAGGGAGAGAGAGAGGGACAAGGGTAAAGACAGGGACAAAGACAGGGAGAGGGACAAGGGCAGGAATAGGGATAGGGACAGGGACCGAGAGCGCGAGAAGGAGAAGTACGGAAGCACAAAATCGAAGCATCCAGAGGGAGAGTGGGAACGGTATGATCCTGGAGGTCGATACCACAGAGACAGTGAACGGGAGAGGGACCGAGACAAAGACAGGGACCGGGAACGAGAGCGAGAAAGAGAGAAGGACAGACCAAGAGAGAAAGACAAGAATAAGGAACGAGACCGCGACCGCGACAGAGACCGGAACAAGGACCACAACCGCTCAGAGCGGGAACGACTGGCGAGCATTTCTACAGCCACGTCTAGCACCATGATATACCCCAACATGCCTGGAACATACGGACCTACACCACCTGGATTTATACCTGCATCTGGACCTGCGGCGCCTCCACCGGCGCTTGTGCCTCCACCTCACGTCATGCTTAAATTTGGCGTGCCTACGACTGGACCATGTCCACCCAATCCAAACAGTGAGTCTAGATTTATGGAGATATTAACCTCTCCGGCTCCACCCATGCCCCACAATCTACCGGGACCTACGTGACTTTGTTTCCTTTGTTTTCTGCGATATGTATTTATCTGGAGCTTGTATCTGTCATTTGTTACTGCTGCTTTAGTCGTTTGTGCTATTGATTTTTTTCTGGCTGATGTTACATGTACAATACCCCCTACACCCAATTCATTTGTGTTTCCTCTGGATTTGGTTGATGTGACTTAACCCATTTTTGGGTCTGCTTGTTTTGTGTAACTTAGAGCGTGGTCAACGGAGAAACTTTGTCAGGCATTTCGAAGATAGGTACATTTGACTGCTTGAATGACGACATATCCCAAGCGCTCTATCAAAAAGGCTCATAACTGCGGCGATAATGGGCACGCAGTGCAGATGATAAAAAGGTTGGGCGCAAGAAGGAACAACAGCTGTTGTTCACCTACGTCCTTTCACCCACAATGAACACTATTCGAATTGTAGCTTCGGATCACCCTGTTGCATCCGTAGTAGTACTCAAATCGTCCAAGGCGGAGGTTGCGAGGACGTTTGACATTTCACTCAAGGTAAGACACCGTTTCCCGCGTTGGAAGTAGGTGCTAACCGACAACGCTATATGTTCGTAGAGCGGAAGGAACAAACTGACCATATCCAAATTACCGACCACGATCGAGAAACAATCCGTTCGTATCTCGATTTTAGATCAGAATGGAGCACCTGTGGCGAAGAACAAGATCTACTTATCTGATATCGTGTGTTCTTTGGCGGATAATGCTGGAGATGATCCGACGAAGGAGGTTATACGTGCTTTGGAGGTTAAGAAGAGTGGGTTGGAGAGTGAGAAGAGGATGTTGAGTACTCAGGCGGAGGTTATGGTTACTTATGCGAGGAGTTTGAGTGGGAATTGTGCGAGTCCGGATGTTGTAGACGCGTTTTTGGATGCGTTTAGTGATAGAGGGAAGAGGAATATTGAGGCGGTGAGTTTTGTTTTTTTATTTGATTTTTTGAGCTTGTGCGCCTGATGGTAATGATAAATGGTTGCTTTAGATTATGAAAATTGAAGAACAGATCATGGAGATTGACAAGAAGATTCGGGAGGAGAAGAGGAAGAAGGCGTTGGTTAAGGGTTCTGTGAACTCGGAACTTGTGGTTGTGATAGTCGCGGACAGTGCTGCGCGCGTCCAGTTCCATTTGACGTACGGTGAGTCTTAAGATGTTTATAATATGTTTATCGCACATGCAGACTTTTTGTTCTTAGTCGTCAACAATACCAAGTGGTCGCCGACTTATGAGTTGCACGCCGTTACGGGCGAAGATGGCAAACCGTCTCGCACGGTCTCTCTCCACTATCATGCTTCCATCAAGCAAGCCACGGGAGAGGATTGGACCAATGCATCCCTTACGCTCAGTACTGTCGCTACGGACACCGTTATCAAAAAAATCCCGGCACTTGAACCTGTCACGATCAATACGATTCCCTCATACGGGCCAACCCACCCTCCCCCACCAGTCATCATTCAAGCAGATTCCAGAAGCAGTCGCAGCCGAAGTCGCTCTATCACTCCACCACGTCAGCGGGGCTATTACCACCGCAGCCCACGGCGACGCCGTTCATATAGTCGTCACCGGCGCCGCTCATCCTCTCGGGATGGGCGAGGATATTCTCCTCAGCCTCCCATTATCATTCAGCAGCCTCCTGCTCCAATGCTGGCTCCTACTATAGTTCCTACAACTTCGACTTCGTTCTGGGTTTCACCGAATTTCAGTGCCTCAGAGGAAGAAGCACTGGATGATGACGACATTCTCACATTATCCGATGACGAGGATGACAATGGTATTGGGGAGACAGAGGACATCCGTGGCAGAGAAAGAGTTGATGAGGCCCTGACCAAGTTGGTCACGCAAACACCTATGACTCTTACTTATGCCGTTCGCGGAAGGGCGGATATACCATCAGATGGAAAGGAACACGTTGTTACCATTGCAATCTTGACATTTGAGGCGGAAGTCGAATATGTTTCGGTCCCAAGGGTTGATCCACGCGTATTCCTCCAGGTATGTTGTTGCTTTTCCCGAGATTTTGACTTGAACTTACAAAATGAATGCACGTAGTGCCAAGTGAAGAATATTAGTGAATACAGGCTACTGCCTGGTCCTGTGAGCGTGATCCTGGATCAGAACTACGTTTCCAGAACCAGGTTTTCTGTATGTATCCGTTTCGTCCGAAACGTCCTGAAGCTAATCCCTTGCTAGGACGTCAACCGTAACGATACATTTACCTTCACGCTCGGAGATGACCCCTCCATCACCATCTCTTACGAACGCGTCTCCAAGACTACCAAGGAAGGAACCTATACGTTCGCTGAATCTATTGATATTACGACGTATACCACCACTATCACCGCACAGAATACGCATCAGTTCTCGATCGAAAAACTTATCGTTCGGGACACGGTGCCGATTTCGATCAACGATAAACGTATCAAGGTAGTATTGAGAAAGCCACACGAGTTGGTCGAAGCAAAGGAAGGGGTTTTCGTTCATGTGGAGAATGAGGGCGAGCCACTTAAGAAGGATGAAGACAAGGACGAAAGTGAGGAAAGGCTCGAGGTCAAGTGGGAGAAGGAACAAGATGGCTTGTATGCATATAAGTGGAGAGTTGGCGCGAACGATACGGCTAAATTCGAGACAGTATTCGACGTGAAGGGGCCTGCCGATTTGAAATATCAGTTCTCGAACTTCGACATACAAGGAAAGGCCTGATAATGGTGAGTTGTTTGTTCTTCAACACCTGACGAGGATGATGGTGACCGTCAGGTCTGTCACAGGAAATGTATTATCCAAAGCTTCATGGGAATGGTTCAGCATTAGCGATGTTTGTTCCTGTCTCATGTGTCCATCTAACAATAGCTTGCTCAGCCAGTGAATGCCAGCATCATTTACTTCGCATCCTATGTTCCCACTGCTCGAGTTGAAAGGTGGTGCAGTAAAAGGGCCCGTGCAGTCCTGTGTGATATCCAGGTCAACCACAGAGCAGTTATCCCGGACGGAATGAGAGCGCGTGCTCTGTTTTGGTGCTTCCCGCTCCTCGTGGAGGTCGCGAAAACTCACCCTGACACCACCTGTCAGACTACATCCCTATGCGATTAGGGACAGCGCAACCGTGTCGACTCCCATAGTGCCTTATGGTAAGTGGCTGGGTCTGCCGATATGGGCGTGTAAAACTTGTCACAAGACATTGGTAGAGCAACCCCATCAAAAGTTAGAGTAACTTGAGGAACTGCTCTTTCGTCATGATTTGTCGCTCTTACCCATGGTTCCACAGGACTTCCGTCCCTCTGCGAATTATTGACCGCTCATCTTCAATGCACTACCCCGTACATCCAAAACGAACATCTTGAGTCTTCCCTGTCACAAGGAGACATCCAGAACATGTGTAAGCCAGTAAGCACGTCTGCGCGGGTGGAGAGCTCTCTGTTCACTCCCTTCTACGTACGGCAAGTTGATCCCCTGAACTATGCGTTCATTGGACCAGAGTAAGTCCCTTACCTCTCCTTGCCCAGGATTTTCACCATCTTCACCTGGAGTGTCATATGCCAGTCGCCCGGCTTGAACTTGCGCTTCTAGCGAGACATACCACGGAACGTAAGCTCCCCACGTTCGTCAATTAGCACCATATACCATCTTTAGGCGACTGTCATTTGCTAACGGGGCTCCCAAATGACGCTTTTGGGTGGATTCCCGTCAAACTTAGGCATCCCTAAAACTTTCCTTGGCTCCAAGGGCTTCCTAGCGTATGTTTCATCTGCAGGGATGTTTGACTCCAGGACCAGTACAGCGGATCACATACCCGGTCTAAACTTGATGGGCCTCACTTGGTAAAGCACGTCTCTCCCAGGCTGTCCTTTTGTCCTTCAACGTCGTTCATGTCGCAAGCGACTTAAGGGTAGTTGGGGATTCGTATAACTAAATAAAGAGCGGTACCGTTGATTGTCTCTACATTGCGAAAAAAAAACATACGTATGTGAATACATTTGCGTTCCTGGCGACTCGGATGTGTCGAAGATGATATATCTTCCGCTCCAGTGTATGTACCTAGCCTTCATATGTCTGTCGTCTGAACAATAATGCCACAAACCACAAGCCCTGGAATGCCCTAGGGACTTCGCAGGAAACCCGACATCGGGACTCCTTGTCTTGCTCTAGTGCTCTTGCCCCTCGCTTCTGCCACATAAGATCGTTTTTGAGGTCCGAACGGAGTTCAGGCCAATTCAATGATCGTCTCAGCAGCTGGGCAGAGACTTTGATGCTGATGAGTGATAGATAGTCCATTCGGGGCACTCCGGCTCAGAGGTCCGCATAATGTATTGGTTGTCGATACCAAACTTGTTCAAGTGCGAAATACATTGCACTTGTCGCTCTCCCCCTGGGAGACATATGCCGCATGAGTTGTCCGTCCAGGGATGATCCGCATTTCCGCCGATGGAAGTATCTTGTCTGCTCCATGTGTTTAACTTATCCGTCCTGTATAGCGGTAACTGTGTGGACATGCGACGTGGTGTTGTAAAGACATGAGCTTCGAATGGATGCTGTAGTATTACTACAATTCTGGAGGGTGTGTAGTAATCACATACGACGATGCCTTCCAGCCTAGGCCCCAAATGCCCCCACCGCCGACTTATAATAAGGAGGGGATTAATTCATGTTAGCATTATCCCAGGCGTACTGTGAATGGCAAGTCAAGTCCGCCGGCGGGGCCTGGCGCTTCCAGAGAGGTGTTCTTTAGCACAAGTGCTGTTCACGCGTGCTCATAAACGCGATTAATACGTAGTTTCCTGACGTTTCAATTGAATCAATACAGTTGGTTATGAGCTCACGATCGGGAAGAGGCTTTGATCCACCGTGCAGAGCTTAAGTAATAATATTAAGACGATGCACGATAGTCGACGCATTGCCGGGGTGCTTCTTGTTATAATTGAGATATACATTCAGTTTTTATTGTGTACTGATCAAAGGATAAGACCACGGATTCGCGTAACAGGGATAATGTATACAGTAATATATGGTCCTCTAAGTAAGATTCGTACAAGTATATGAAGCCCGGGAGGGAATGTTCGTTCCGTTATCACGTCCCACTGAAGTGAAAGTGAAGCATTCTGGGGGATTGAAGCGGCTTAGACGTACAATTATCGTTCGGGCAGGACGGCTACGACGAGGTAGACATTTTAGGTATCAACAATACACCATTGACGGGGGTTCTGGATCCAAGACGATAGTCGATGTGTTGAATAATAGGGTCCAGCGCCCAACACGGTTGAAAAATGCATGGGGATACACCGCCGATCTATGTATGATCCACGACCAGTGAAGGACGTTCCGCCAAAGAACCTCCAGAATGAAGCGGGCGGTTTCCAAAACTCAGTTTCCCGCTTATGTCGAACGAACCCTCAAAAATCGGAATAAACCTTACGCGTAAAGATGTAGTCCTCGATTCATCAATCTAGGACGACTCCTGAGCCCTGCACAAGACAGCGATAACAACAGACGTCCATCAGTGACCCATTTCTGTTGGCATCACAGATCCTGGGTGCGCGTCGACCCATTTTTTGGACCCCTAAAAGAAAGTCACCCGCGTCATGTGGCAAAAACAAGCCAGATATATGCGTTGATGATGGGCGAGAGAATGGTCAAGGTACTTCTTGTTTACTAAGCAAGGATCAGAAATGATATCAGTTCCTATCATTGATTTTCTTTACACCGACGCCTTCCCCAGATTGTGTCACGGTTTGATGTCGAGACGTTCATTTTATTCATTCCATGTATTTTGAGGTAGATGACAAGATATGACTGTATTGAAGACATAGCTAATTTTACCCATGTGATCTACCGTCCCGATGTAATGCACCTGATATCCTTTGTATAGACTAGGATGTACAAAATTGAAACAGAGGAGTGGGTAAACGTGCAAATGATGTGTATATTATAGTACACTCTCCACAACGCGTCCAATTATGGTCGGCGGTGGGAATAGGGTATTCTAAACAGAAAGAAACAAAGACTCTGTCATGTTTTGGGGGTTATATATGAAATGCAACATTGATCCATATAACAACAAGCGACGCGGAGACAAAGCCAGGTAGGGAAGGGGAAAGGAAGGGGCGGGAAATGGATGAAGTGACAATTGCGGGTATATTGAGGTGCTGCGAAGATAATGCGAGTGTGTGAGTGCACATGTAAGGGCGGAAGTGGTGGCGGACGGGAGAAAGGGGGGTGACGAGGACGGCGAAACGCGACAAGACCGCGGAAATGCAAATAGAGGCGGGAATGAAGGTGGGGGGCAGCTAATGTCTTCGGCCATTGAGCTATCATGAAGCCAAGCCTGGAACTGAGGTCAGAGCGCTCCAACAAGCTCAAGGCTCATAACCAAAACTCACCTCATCTTCAATTTGCTTTTGTATTCTGTGCAATCATGATCCGCAACACCGGCCCATCAATGACGCCTCCCCTGCTAGCCTCCATAACCTTCCCTTGTGAATGCCACCAATCATCTGCTGCCTCCTCCGCGTTGTAAGCGAACTGGTCAACGATCCTCTTCCACTCTTCCCATCCATCCGAAACTCCCGAGTCAGTGGGGACGTTGACCTCAAAGAGGTTGCGTCCGTCCTTGCCCTTCTCTCTCATTACAGCGTTGCGGGGTTCGGCGTACACGTCGGGAAGCGTCATGAACTCGACATCGCCAAGCTCTTTGTGGTAGGCCCTGATATCACGTTCACGTCGGACATCCTCGTAGGCCTCGAGGAATACCGGAATTTGCTCGTATCGTTTGAGGCGAGAGAAAATGCGGCCAAGAGCAATGCCGTCTTCAAAGGCGATAGCTGCCTCTTGCACAGAACCGGCCTAACGGCGTAATACATTTAGTTTGAGGTGTCAAGGATGCTTAAGTGACAGACTTACTGCGATTGGTTGGGCTGCGTGACCGACAAGCGCTAACGGCCCATCAATATGATACCAGTCTTCTAAGGGAGTGCCTTTGTTCACGGCGACGATGTGGGGATCTCGGGCCCATTCGGCCAGTTTGCGGAGTCTGGAAAAACGAACATACGTCAGTGACCGGATTCAAGACCACACCGACAATAAGAAGAGATAAAGATAGTGTCAATCAGTGAACACTTCAGCAACTCAGCAAGGTGAAGAAGGCGAAAATAACGGGAAGAAAGTTTCGCTCAGGAACCGTGATATACCCGGTTACCCGGTTGGATAGTAAATAGAGTAAGGGGTGAAAGGGATCACAAAAAGAAGGAAATCAAAAACGTACCGTGGCTCTGCCTGTCCGAGGAGTTGGACCATCCGCTCCTTGCCTCCTTGTTTCAGCCAGCCCGTTGTCTTGCCCTCCGGGGGGCCATACACGACGAGAGCGTATTCAGGCCTCTTCTACACATGACCCCAAAGAGAGGATCAGCGTTTGATCGAGTGTGAAGTCGGCAAGGGCCGTGACCCGGTCCAACTTGGACCATGTGACCAACGGAGCAAAATTTTGCTTCCAAGGCGGGAATGGCGCATTGCAATGAAGATGAAAAGGAATAGAACTCACCAGAGGCCAGCCGAGGACTGCAACTTCGTTGCCGAACCATGCCGCATTCAAGCCCTTCTAGTCATGGGGTCGTGCGGAACACAATCATGAATCAAGCAGATTTGATGCAAACGATGAAGATTAATAGAACAAAGTCGGGTTGTATCGTGGTCAGCACTAAAAGTTGAGGCTCAGATCGGTAAAACATACCTGTGCAGAATCATAGAGGTCAGCGGTAATAGGGTCTGAGAGGATAAGTTCCTCCGGAACTGTTGTGCTGCAAACCGGAGAGATCAACGAGAAAGGAAATAACAGCTCCAGTAATAGCTCACCTGTACACATTGACAAGGGCTTCGTCGTCTTCCTCTGATTCGAAAAGCGGCCGAGATACCCCATTGGCCCCGTCTGCACCCACAATAATGTCACCCTTTATCACCTCTCCGCTCGCTAACTTCACCGACTTCTCCTCCAAGTCCACCTCCACCACTTTCGCGCCATATCGTAGTTTCGCTCCGAGCTCATCTGCAATATCGTGCAAGAAATGCACGAAGTCGCCGTGCTAGAATATTAACTGAGGTCAATAAATCCTATAACAAGATGAACAGGAGACTTACATGGGTGAATACGAAATCACCACGCGCGTCGCGGAGCAATTCCTTCTCCCATACATGGCGACCCAATCGCTCTCCAGTTGTTACTACCAAAAATCGCGTCAGAAATTCATTGATAGTTGAAAAGAGACAAATCACTGACGTAGTCTGATGTCAATTGCTGTCGATAAAAGGGCGACTTGACGGAGTCTTTCCTGGTAGCCCCAGTGATATAGCACTTTTGTCACGTTGGGAGGTAACCGAGTGCCGCCTGTGACCTCCTGCGCAAAATAAACCAAGTAAGTGGCAGTGTTGAAGAAGATAGTTGTGATCGCATACCGGTGCAATTTCGTTCCGAGCTTCGAAGACAAAGGCCTCGTGTCCGGCTCGCCGGAATGCGATGGCAGTAGAGAGACCACCGACGTTACCGCCAATGATCAAGACGCGGATGGAAAGCCGGGGGCTGGCAGTGGTAGGAGTTTCCTGAGGCGAGGGTGAGCGTACAATAGATAGGGAAGGGAGAGGCAGATACACACCATTTAATGACTTTGAGGTAGGAACGTGCAATTCCACGGCAGGAGGGGCGAGATTATATATGTAGAGGCTCTGCAGGGTGGCTGAGAGATGTACGTTGTAGGCGAGAAGCTAGAGCGAAGCTGTCAGCAAGTTTGTTCAGGGACGACTCTCAGATGCCGATCCATCTCTACACGTGCTGCATTTGCCCCAGATCCAATCATCCACCCACCGATTTGTCCCTTCTTGTTCTTCCCTCAATTCAGATCACCGATCTAACCCTTTCTCTCACACATATCTCAATATGTATACTACCGTACGTTCTGGATGTATTCAGCAGCAGGTAACGGACCCGTGCCTAGTGTAATGCCCCATACAATTAGCAATATTCCCTCCATCAGCAGCGGCGGTGAATGCCTTGACGATGTTCCTCCTCGCTGTTGGGTTACCTATTAGCACCACGTTGGATTACTGCATAGGCAAGCACATACCGATATTCAAACATCAACTGAGCACCGACGAACAAACATGCAACCGCTCCCACCAGGAACCTAACACCTGGAAGTCCAACCGGAAAGAAGGGCACGCCAGAAAAATCCAATCCATGTGTCGAAATAAGCCACCATCAGAAAAATAATACCAATTTGAAAAAATACCCGAGAATAAGCGCGGCGGGTCAGCACGACCAAAAATAATAATAAAATCAGTAAATTGATTGATGGGCGAACCAAACCAAAGGGGAGTTTTCGCGAATGAGCTGCACTCCTAGAAACGCACCTTGTGCCGTGCCGAACAGCTCGCCGACAAAGAATTGCAAACCTTCCGTGCCGATGACGAACCCAACCAAGTTAGCACCCATCATCATAAGGATATTCCCAACTGCGCCTAGTGCCCCTAGGTGTCGATGCCAAACTGTGTGTCCATACTGATCGTCGTAGGTCGTGTTTCGTCATAAATGGTGCGCCACATGATCCATGTTTTGAATGAGCGTTTGACGTCCACAAGGAATAGAAAACAATAAGTCAGCTTCGGCCTCTCTTAGTTTAACTTTTCGAAGAAAAATGCGTGGCACCGGGATATCCATAGTCGCCGAGTGGAATGAGGCCAAGATCATGGACCTCCGAGGAGTGTGACTAGGCTCATACTCCAAATCACGCTCACGAGACACAAATAGCCCAACCTTGGCGTCCTCCGCGTCTAAATGGGTACTACAATGTACCGTGGAAGCCTACCCCACACTGACCCACTAATACCGACAAACATAAAAATCAAGGGAAAAATATAAGAGTGACTCACTTTCGCCGAAGGGATGAGCCATCGTGCGAGTAGTTCTGGCATAATGAATAAGCTAACCAGCCAACCCCAGGCTAGCAGCCTGAACGTGAGGTCGTGCCAAAGTGCGACGAAGGAAAATACGAGGATGGTATTGGTGATAACGTTCTTGGTTCCTCCGAGTGGGATGTAGATGTACCTATTGGGCAAGTTCACATGGTCAGAACACGGTGAACGAAGAGAAACCTGGATAAATAAATAAAAAGGCAATCAAACATGCGAAAAGAGCCCTCGATACTTTATCAACGCATCAGACAGGCATAAAAATAGCGCTGGCGCCGAGTCCCGCGTTTAGACTTGTTCGAGAAAGAATGCCTGAAGTCACCGTCGCCACCTTCTCAGGAAAGGTCCTTCCATCGTTCATCTTTCCAAACGCTTGGCTATGAGAAAAATTTGATCATCCCAGTTCGGACAAATAAAATCCATCTGTCACACTTCGAAAAGCCTCTACGAACGAGACGGGGACCCCATATTTGTTCAGGGATCCACCGGGAACGTCCAGGGATAGGAGAGAAAGAGAAAGGTTAAAAGCACGAGGCACGGTCACGTACCGAATGATCCATAGGTTGTAGCTCCTATGCCAGCTTCTCCAAAATCCCATCGTCGAGTAATTGTTCGCCATACACCTGACCATGTTCTCGGGCGGATCAACGCCGTCCAGAAGCGCCCAGAGACGGAAGAATCGCCAGGGTATCAAAAGCTATATACCGCCACAAGCGACGCATAGAGGATGATAGAAATCTTTCAATCAGCTTACTTTTGTACGGAATAGGGAGAAGGAAGAGATGGTGGAAAGTAACAAGGGGAGTAAGGGAATAGGTTATATTGGAAGAAGCCGGGGAAGGAGGGGAGTTATGAAGTGACGCTAATTAGGCGTGACGAGAACGACATGTCGTTCAATATGGATAGAGCTGTATATGTATGGATGAACCATTGAGGAGGATGCCGAAGAATGAGAATGGAGGCAAATACCCGGATGCCCGGAGCGGTGCCGACTGATAGCGCGCTATTGCAATAAGGGGCTCACAATGTTCTGTCATTTAGGCACCTTGTCGTCACCACCGTAACCGATTCACTTTAACTCGAGGCACCCAGCCAACGACGAGAAAATGACACGGGAGATGAAAGAACGAGCGGAAACGAAGGAGAGATGAATTGAGACGCAAATAACTCACCTTCAACCAAACGATGATGAGATTCCAGAAACCCACCATACTAATTTGTGCGGGGGTAAAGCCGACCCAGGCCTTTTTATCCTTGATCGCAACCACGTACATGAAGTGTTGAATACACTCCATAGTGAGGAGAGAAATAAGGAAGCGGATGGTATACGCGCGGATAGGCGTTGATACAGGCGCTCGCTTTTCAGGATACAGGTGCTGTCATAGAACATGAACAGCTGAGTTGGGATGAGAGTATGATACGAGACGTACCTGCCACATAAAGTCGTTGAAGGTGATAATAGGCCCCGCAAGATATAATGGTGGGTATAAGGCGTAGGCCGCGAGATTGGTGAATGAGTAGACTGGGTCTGGGTGTGCAACGCTTTGCCGCTGTTTCTCTGATATTTCCCTGATTCCTTCAGCATCCTGAACGACGATCAGATGGTAACGTAAGGACAAAGATCCAACAAACGTACATCCAATTCCTTCCCTTTCCTATTACAAGCCCAGTAGTAATCCATGTTGAAAGACACGAGTCGCAGCATTGTGATGTTGAAGCTGATGTACCACCGAGGGTAGATTCCGGCATATGTATCCTAAATGAACTGACGTTATTGAAGACGACAGGCCATGGAGTCCAAGACTACGCACCAACCACGCTAACCCCTCAAACCAGTGTCCCAACCTCCATCCTTCGAAAACCTCGTTTCCCAATAACACGGCACCATTGAAGAGCCACGTTATTAAAACATTCATTTTCGACCCTTTGAGGTTCTTGGCGATAGAATAGTTCAGGAAAAGTATAAAAAGTATCTTGAGTGCATTCAACCCATGTAGTATCGTCACAGCCAATAGTGAAAAGATGAAGTTGAATGTCAGCGATGAAGGGGTGTTGAATTTTGTCCTCTGCCGTGAAGGTGAGGCTGATTTTGAAGGCAGTACCGAAGCGATGTATTTTACGAAAAGATGAGCAACAACCGCGATGCTCAGTAACGGAACGTTGTTCCTAAAAGACCGGTACTGTGCGTCACTGTTATCCTAAGATTCAAGCAAAAACGTGAGCGTCGAATTGACAAGTGCCATGAATGCCTTACGCACTATCAGTCGACCTGGTATCCAGCCGTCTTCAAGTCTGTTCCGGTAAAATGGAAAGTTCGGATGTGTTGCTAAAATGTTTCAGTTACCGCCAGAGCCCCGCGAAAGAATCCAAAAGGACATACGTGAACTTAGGGAGACAGGTATCCAGACCATAATGGGTATAACCACCAACGCAACGACATAGTAGATTCTGAACTCGATTGTGCTCCATCGTGATGGTGCTACTTGCTTGTCCCTCGTTCTAGAACTAGTCGTAAGAGGCTGTCGATTGGACGAAGGGATATTGACGGTGAGGTCCGTTAGCTTGAAACCTGTGGGTTTTGGGCGCATAGTTGTGCCTGCGGTCCTGGCGGAATCTAAAGGGTCTTCTGAGGCGTTGTGCATTGGAAGAAGGGGAATTTGAATCTCTTCCTTAGAGTTCATTCCAATCAAAGAGTTGAGTGTCGGACATGGACGTTGTCGCTGGCGTTCACGGTGACAGACGTGTAAAATGATGGTCCCCTGGACGCGCCTTCGGCCCTCGCGCGGCCCGGTGGCGATCCGCCAACCACTGCTCACTTGATGTCCAGTGTCCGCTCGGCTATCCCAGAACAAAAATAACTTCCTGTCTTAGAATTCTCATTTATGATAACTCTTCTGCCGGTGTCCTGCTCCTTTCAACGTACTTGCTGAATAGCTCCGAGCAATAAATTCTAGTTCATCAATTAGGGACACTTGGGCGCGAGCCCGGCGCTAGGCGCCTATCGCTGGACCACGATGACGTGTTCTTCCGTTCGTTTTCAACCGCCATGTCTGGAACGCGCTCCGCCTTCTCTCTGCCCCTCTATGGAGCCTTTCACGGCCTTATAGTACTGGGATATGCGCTTAGACCGTCCTGGTACCGTCCATTAGTTTTCATCCCCATTGGGTTGATCGCCTACCACCTTGTCTTCCGCTCAACAACAGGGACCATCGTAGATGTCGGAGTGGGCAGCTCCATCATTTCTCATTTGCTTTTTGCATTTGATGGAATAGCCTTGACAGAGGTTCAGAAAACACTGTATCGCGTAGGTGAAGAACCTGGACGAATTATCTCGGCGCCTTTCAGAACGCGCCTCGCTTGGGGTTGGCATCTCCATAACAGTCCGCGCGGTGTTGATTGGGCACACCAACTGGCTCATATTCCCAAAAACCCTCCCTCTCTTAATTCCCCTCAAAATAGGAAGGCATTCGTTTTGTCGCGCTTATTCACGATATGTGTATGCGTGGGGGTACAATCCGCCTTTTATTTTGTCAATTCCGCAAACCCAGCTCTTGCTCCTGGGGCTGTATCATTGTTCAAACAATCTCTGTATGTCAGAACGCTCAGCACGTCTGGGCTGGGTATTCCAGGATATGCCCAAATCAACGTCCTGCACTGTATCGCGAGCGTCATAGCAGTTGCGACGGGTCTTTCTCAGCCTGCAGACTGGCCCCCTTTGTTCGGTTCGCCCAAGGGCATGTATACTGTGCAAGGTTTCTGGAGGTAAGCCGACTACCGATCCAGCTCATCAGATTGCTTACCCACTTTATTTGCGCCTGGCACTTATCCTCTTGCGCCGACATCTGTTATGTCTAAATTATCACAAATTCCAGAAACGTTTGGCATCAAATGCTTCGCAGGGTAGGTTAATTTCCCTCCACCTCACAACCGAATTTCATACCACATCATGTGTGGGAATTCGTATTCATGGCCAACAACCTTCGATTGCTTGCCCGATCCTGGTTCTTGGTTCTACATACACCCCTTCTTGATCCACAGACTCCTGAACTAACCTCCTCTCTCCGCAGCCCCTTCTCGCGACAACAAACTTCATTATTCACACTATCCTCCGCCTACCGCACATATCCACAAAATCCTCCCCGCGAACCTCATTCGCCCTCGGCCTTCTCAAACTCCACACCGCATTCTTCGTCTCCGCGCTAGTTCATGCGGCAGGTGAATACATGATGCTCGGCCGCGAAGGCAGTGGTGCCTTTTACTTCTTCGTCCTCCAACCTTGGGCGATAACCCTGGAAGCAATGATCAAATACCTCGTTACCGGGTCCACACGCCCAAGTGACAAACCACCCGCATTGATCTGGCGTCTGCTTGGGTACTCTTGGGTTGTGTCCTGGTTTGTCCTCGTTACACCCTTCATGCAACAGCCGATGGTGGAAGCTGGATTATTCTTTGGCACGCCTGGATCTGCGCTGACGCAAAAGGTTGGGAGGTTGTTGGCCCTGGATGTCATTTGAACAATCAGTCGCATGTTTTTGGGTCACGGCTGCTTTGATGGAGATGAGAATCGGTATCAATGGTGGTGTAGGCTCATGGATGAATTGGTACACTGGTAGAAATCAGCTGGCTTGAGGGTAACTGCTTCTCGATATCCCTTAGAACACGTTTGCCGCTACTTGATCAAGACCCTAGCGGCTGTGGCTAAACTCCTGTGTGGCCGCTATTACTCATTGCTGACGGTGTACCCGCTACTACTTGATAGACTGTCAATGATAGCACTTTTACCTCAAAGGTCTACCGCCAGGATTATTCCTCAACGCTTAAGCCCTCGGGTTGTTGGTGTTTCAGCCCCGCTTCTCAGAGTTGGTCATAAGAGGTCCCTTGAATGCACGCTAGAGCTATCCTCTTCTCCAACTCCAGATAAGCTCCAGAGCCACAACAAGGAAAGGGTCGCATCATTGTGCGCCAACGCCCGGCGTATTTCAAGTCCGTCAACCACTTTTAAGAGTCTACATTCATCAGGATGTGCCAGCTTCTGGTAGCGAACCTAGCGGTGTGAAAATTAACGCAGCGAGATCAGAACATCGGTCGCCAACATCATATCCCGTTGTGGGACCCACAGAAGAACATATGGTAATGTGATCAATGACGACGTACTTATCCTCCGGGCGCGGAAAACGTGTTGAGGAGTACCGCACCTGAGATGTCGAAACGCGCGGGTTCTGGCCGACGTTCCGACCGCCGAAGATAGGCGCGGCGGAATATGTATCGACCCTGTTGGGACTTGGTGGCGTATTCTGGAAAACGCTCTCCATCGAGCATTCAACACACTGCATTTTCAGATGTTGCTATGGCCAATGTGCCTGTAAGTTCGTGTTTCAGACTACGTATATCATAGTTCACAGACTTTGACTGTATAATACTGAGGTCACAATCACATAAACAGAAGCTATTTTGTCAGCAAGACAACTCGTAATCTAGATACTGTACCGTGTCGGCTGGCTGCCGACTCAGGCAACCTTGTCGTAAATTTTCTGGGTTCTTGAGCTCCGGACTTCTTGATCGACGCACCTATCTGGGCATGACTCGCGATAGCCCATCACCGCTGCCGAATAATAACACATCCCAGATTACCTGCAGCTCTCATGACCTTCCTGAGCGCACCGGACCTCAAATACAGGATACCCAACAGAAGCCTTGCCATAAGAGGCCAGAATATGATATCCCCGGGATATCGAATATAGAGCCGCAATCCTTGTGTCTATTACATGAAGCTGAGAAAAGGGTGGGCATCAACTGATCTTGTCATACAGTTCTTTAAAGGGATATTCACCGCTCAGTCCTTGCCGAAAATGAGATACCCATTCTGAAGATCGGCCTGAGAAGAACCACTTCCTCAAAGAAGATTAAGGTGAATCGGCGTAACACAAACCCCGTTTCTAGATAACCGTGGAAGGCGCAAAAGGCTGGTAAACGCTGCATTGCACGCGAAAGAATTTAAGTATTAGAAACCAAATTGAAGCAGAATAAATCCATCTAAGGATGCAAGGATAAGATGCCTGGTGCAGTCCCACTCTCATTGAGTATGACGGGCCGTTGGCCTAAAAAATATTTGGCCCCCGCGGAACTTATATTGTGCTCGCGCGGTATTTACATACTGC